>OY856392.1:10003267-10123267 GCA_963693495.1 Malacosoma neustria
AACACCATATTGCCAGAAAATTGTAAAATACTTAAAAAAACTTACCAACATGAGACTCGTAATTATACTTCTTAGTAAACAGTTTATCACAAACCGGACAAACAAGTAACAAACACTTCTTAATTCTGACTTTCTTTTCCTTCTCTTCTGGCTTTGCAACTTCATTCACAGGAATAATTGTTACTTCTTCAACTTTGTCTTTAGTATGCAATTCTTCTTTCTCATCTCTATCCATTGGAGCTTTAGTATCGACCAGTCCAACTTCTATATTCAACATATCAGTCAATCTCTCTGCATCTATTTCTCTATTTAAACTAATAATAAACGTATCGTCGTCTTCAGTGCATATATATTGCACTGTATTTTCTCCGATAAGCTGATTTAAATTCGCGGCCAAACTCGTGCTTGCTTCTAAATCCACGTCGCTTTCGAATATTGTCGCGCATTCGTTAACTGATATTGTGGGACTTTCAAAGTATTCATTAGGTTTCTCTACAACGGGCACATCGGGGGTAGTTAATAGTTCTGGCAAATGTTCACTTTTAACTTGGTAGAGGGAATTCATGATGTCCTGGTCTATACTTCGTCCACAATCTAGATCTAACATCTCAGGATTCTTTTCAACGGGACAATCTATATCACTTGTAAATATATGATTAGTTTGCAAACTATCAAAATCAATATCATTTAATAATAGTTCATCGTCTAACATATATAATTGATTCATATCTTTTAACAGTTCATATTGCAAATTGTCATTATTTGTATCGTACTGATGGTTGTATGTATTTAACATATCACTAGGAGTGGACATTGTCATGTAATCGTCTTCAGCTGAAAGGATATCATCCACAATATTGTCTACTGTGCGGTTCGCATCAATATTAACATTATTGCTTTTATCATCTTTCTCTTTTTCTTTTTCTGGCACCAAAGTTGGGTTATTTGTGTGAGCCCTGTGAAAATTATTTTTATACAAACACCCAATAGTATTTTAAATACAATTATAAATTCATTAACTTCATCGATTTTACAATAAATAAATGGAAAAGAAATGAAAAATGTGATATTAATTATACTAGTATTTCTCATATCTCAAGATTCTATATGTGGATTATTGAGAAAGCCTCAGGCTGATCAGATTTCAACAACCTGAAACAAATCTTTTATAAAAGCCAGTGGACACGGTAAAACGCAAGGCTCATAAAATGACACAAGCAAATTATCCTTGTAATATAAGTAACATACAACGGTAGAATTCCAGAACACCCAGACCGGAAAAATAATATTAACTCAATATGTCGAAGTTGTAAAGCTTGCGAGTATTTAATGGTCAAAAACCGCTCGACCAAAATGATCACCATGGTGATCCTGAAGTCTTGTCGGGTGGAAAAGAAAAATTAGCAAGAAAGTTTTCAAGCAGAAGTTTAGGACACAAACGGGTTATAAAGCAAATTAATTATGAAGGATTACCGGACACAGTGTTCAAGCAATGCACTTTTGTACTGGAACACCATTCCACAAACTCTGCAATAGTTTTTTCTGACCGTTTTGTCGACGGCTTCCGATGGCTCCGGTTGGCGGTGGCGAGAATTGCAATTGCGTATGTGACGATTCAGCGACGCTATCTATAATTATATTCATCACAATATAAACTCCCCAAAATGTTACTTACACCACTTTTAGACTGCCTAACATATTGGGTGTACAAATTAATTCGGTCCGTTTTTTGTTGTTAAAAATATATTAATTTTTAAATCAAAATAAATTAATAGATTAATCAAAGTATTGTCCATCGTTGATTACTACTTTTTCCCATCTCTCAGGCAATTTTCGAATTTAATCTCGAAAAAATGATTCGTCTTTCGAGGCAATCCAACTTCCGATCCAATTTTCTATTTCTGCAAAAGAAGTGAACCGGTGACCTGCCAAGTCGTGCTGCATCCGTCAGAATAACCAGTAATCCGAAGGAGCAAGGTCCGGAGAATACGGCGGTTGTGGTAAAATATCCCACTTGAGTGTTTCTAAATATTTTTTGACGACGTTTGCGACATGAGGTCGAGCGTTGTCGTGCAAAAGAATAACTTTATCATGTCTTTGTTCGATTCCGGCCGCTTTTCACGTAATGCACGGCTCAATCGAATTAATTGTAGCCTATACCGATTGCCCGTAATAGATTCGCCAGGTTGTAGCAACTCATAATACACAACACCTTTTTGGTCCCACCAAATACACATCATGACTTTTGAACTCAAATTTTGCTTTGCTGTTGATGTCGAGGTCGATGGTAACGATTCACCAAGCTTAACGTAGTATTTTTTCTTCTTGGAATTATCGTAGAATATCCATTTCTCATCTCCAGTTACAATTCGATGTAAAAAAACCCTTTGTTTTTTGCCTTTGAATCAACTGCTCGCAAGTAAAAAATCGTCTTTCAACGTCTCTTGGTTTCAATTCATGAGGAACGCAGTATACCTGTTTTTGAATCATTCCTATGGACTTTCATCGTACAGAAACTGCTTGTTGAGTCACTCCTAAACTATCTGCAAGCTCCTCTTGTGTTTGACTTCGATCTTCATCGAGTAATGCCTCCAATTCTTCGTCCTCGAATTTTTTTGGTTGTCCGGGTCTAGGCTTATCTTCAACGCTGAAATCACCATCCTTAAAACGTCGGAACCATTCCCTACATGATTTATCAGTTGGAGCATTATCACCATAAACTTTCACAAGCATTCGATGCGCTTCTACAGCACTTTTCTTCCAATTGAAGCAAAAAATTAAAACCTCCCGCAGATGCTGCTTAGTTAACACAAAATTTGACATATTCAAAAAAATTAAAAACAAGTTCTTTTACGAAATTCGAAGTGATGGGAACGGAATGTTATTGACAGATGTCTAACCCTCTCTGAAACCACCGAGATTAACCGTCACAATAAAACATTCATGACAGCCAGAGCCATCTTTTTAAAACGGACCGAACTAATTTGTACACTTAATATAATAAAAAAAATACATTATTTTTTTTACCTACACTACATATACAGAAGAATCGTAAAAGGCGATTAATTTAATTGTACTTCCTTTGGTTAGTTAGAGAAGGACGCAGTTTAGTTTCTCTTATAAAAGTTGATAAGGGTGGAGAGCTTCCAGTTTTTCATGACCTCTTGGTTCAAAAATGGAAGTGTCAGCATGAAGCATCAATGACCTTACTCAACCTTGACTTTTGTAAGCTTTGTATTTAGATGCAACTGGAACTGGACTTACTTTGATGATGAATTTACTTTTCTTTCGATTACTGATCATAATTCATTACAATTCCAAAAAAATCCTTTTTTATCTTTACTAAATTTATAAATTTAGAAATCTTTTTAAATTTTTTTATCTGTGCAGGGGCAGAGAAACAATACTAAACTCAGCGGCAGGGGTCGGCCTGTCATAAAAGGCGACAAAACAACCCACCGTAGCTACGTGGTAGGGCCTCAAGCCCATCTGGATGGCGACGACCTTTGGTCTTAAGTATGCCGCCATAATAACCTTGCGTTGTGTTCCGGCATTAGTGACTCAATTTCCTATACTTTTATGGGACAGCAGCGTGTTTGCAATGCCACTGGCGTTGCAAACACCCATAGGCGACGGTAACTTCTAAATTATAATAATGGGCAGTCAGCCTGTCTACTGTCCAACAACAATAAAAAAAAACTAAATGTCAGGGTATTTCATTTATTAATTAATTCTAACAAGTTTTACAATTCATATTTAACAACATTCGATTATAAGCATATAATTAATCATTATATAAGCAGCGTTATGTAAGGATTATGTGTTATGTAATATCATAATGAAAATCAATGGATGCTAAATCCAGATCAGAGATAATAAAGGATTTATGGTACATCACCTGTTTAAATCTACTCTTGCAATGTGGGCAACAGAACGGCTTCTCGTTGGTATGTGTGAGCATATGACGGCGCAGATTGGATTTGTCTGTGAATGCCATTTTGCAAAATGTACACGAGTGGCTTCTCACACCTGTAATCACAATGTTTCTTCTAAAAGTTTTGTAGAAACTCACCACATTCCTATTTAATTGTGTTGCCAGCTTAATGCTGATTAGCTGAGTGGATGAAATCAACATTCAGTAATACAAGTAGATGGTGAAATTAGAATTTGTACATTAGAGAGGTAGTTTTGGAAGAAAGAAAGTCCTGAAATTGGACTCATTTCAGCATAATGCTGATTTTTATAGAAAAACCAGCACTGTTCTTCCAATAAGCCCGAAGGGCGATGTCATGGACATCGACATACACTAGACGGATTCTAAATATATATGACTTGACAATACTTAAAAAACATGAACAATTACAAACAGAAAAAAAAACTTCCGTAGATTGCAGCACACTACACAAAATGATACATTACTATACAAATTAAAATGCAGTTATACAACAATTCTGTTATAATAATAATAATTTAATAATAATAATTATTATATAAAGTTACAAAAAATATGTAAGTTTTTTATTGCTTTAGGACAGCAGACAGGCTGTTAGAACACTTAGAAGTTAGCGGTTACCGTCACCTATGGGTGTTTGCAATGTCAATTGCATCGAGAACACGCTGCTGTCCCATAAGCGTAGAGGAACTTGGATCACTAATACCAGAAAACACAATGTTATTATAGGACCAAAGATGCTAACCATCCAGACGGGCTTGGGGCGGGCCCTACCACATAGCTGAGGTGGCTTGTTTTGTCGCCTTTTCATGGCAGGCGGACCCAGGCTGCAGAAGTAAGTATTCTTTCTCCACCCCTGCACGGATAAGTAAAGGATAAGAAAAAATTGCAGCAGTAAGAAAGTGACTCAAAATACCCTTTAAGTTTTCCCAGTTTGAGAAGCTAAATCCATATAGAAGCTTGAAATTGAATGATTGTTTATTTTCTCTTGGATCATTTCAATTCAACAATTAGGTGAGTTATATTTAATGTAAATATTTGAACTTCAAATCACTTTCCTGGAAAGTTCTTCCCTTAGAAAGGTTGCCTTTCAAGGGTCGTTATGTTACCTATTTGATGAATAAATGGTATATACAATCTTCTTCTTCTTCCTCCTGCCCTTATCCCACGTTATATGGGGTCGAAACAACATGTTATATGTTGTAATAGTTGTGGCTTAGTTTTTACAAACGGCCACCTGCAGGACCCCAAGCCAAGCCCCTTTTTGGGGAAAAATCTATCTAATTCAACATTCATTAGTAAATATTTAAAAATCTGAAAAATGGTGTATACAATATGATGTCAAAATAAAAATGTGGTCCAAAATAAGACCAGGGTAATTTACTACAACGGTTTAGATTCTTTTTAGCTATAAACACATTCTAAACTATTACCCTGCACCCTTTTCGTTTCTAGTCCAGCTATAATAATTTCTAAAAAAGCAAGTAATTGCATAGAATATAAGAAATATTTTTCCTTGTATAATCGAATAAGAAACAGAATTAAAATCAAAATATACACCAAATGTACTCAACTCAACATCTCACAACACAACTCAAAGTACATTTTCTTACCTTTATGTATATTCTCATGTTTCTCCAAATCAGATTTCTTATGAAACGATTTCTCGCATTCACGACACTTGTGTGGCCTGAAATTATTAATAGAAAATTTAGCAAACATAAGAGATAAACAAAAAGTTATATTTTTCTACCAAGAGTTTCAGTAGTCGCTTACAATGTTTATCATTGATCTAAAAAGCTCCAATTGGAAATAATTTTTACAATCATAAAAATAAAAATTACCTTTCAGAGCTTAATTTATTTACGCTTGGACCAAAAAAATGTTAACATTGCTAAATAAATCTAAGGAAATTGGACCATAGTATAATTTAAAAAAAATTACTTGTAATATAGATGCTTAGCAAACAAATGCTGTTGCAGCCTCCATAGGGCTTCAAAAGACATGGTGCACTGTGGACATCTCCACACCCTATGCAATGGCTTATGTGTGAGGATATGCTTCATCAGCAGCTGCTTTGTTGAGAACTTCTCATTTGGACATTTATCTTAAAAAAATGCATTATCTATATTATATAAATTAATGATAATGATAATAATCTGAGTAGAAGTGTTAGTAGGTAGTATGTGTTCCATATTGATCTTGTAATCAGAAAAAAAATTAGGAGGACTCGCAGGTTCAAACCCTACAATGGCATATACCACTCAGGCAGTCTTTTTTATTTTTGAGGAACAGCAGACAGAGCGACAGCTCACTTAACAGTTACGCCTATGCATGTTTGCAACACTAGGGGTACCGCGAACACATTGCTGGCTCATAGGGTACAGGAATCTGGGTCATTAATACCAACAACACAAGGTTATTATAGCATACATGTAGACCAAGGGTGGTTGCCATTCAGACGGGCTTGGGGCCCTACCATGTAGCTAGGGTGGGTTGTGTTGTCACATTTTATGACAGGCCAACCCCGGCCGCAGGGGTAATATTCTTACTCCACCCCTGCACAGTCAAGTTTTTCTCACCATTAGGTGTATGTATTAACATATATTATACCAAAAATGCCATTTAATGTAATGTAACAGGAAAAATATTAGAATTGAACATGGATGGATACAGAAAGAGGGGTAAACCAAAGAAAAAAAAGATGTGAATTGAGATGACAACAAATACAGAAGAGAAAATGTTGTGCCGATCTCACATAGTTTGGGATAAGGACAAGAAGAAGTGCCATGTACTGATCATGAAAGAAAACATTCTGTTGAACCACACACATAGATTCTCACTCTGCAACCCACCTTTGACAAACCATAATAAGCCAATCCACTCCACTCCAATTTTTTGACCTTGTGCTTTCTTGGTCAAGAAAAATAAATTAAAAAATCAAATGTGCACAGATTCAGTTAATGTATTATCACTCACCACAAATCCATTTATTCTCCTTACAATGTACTCTAAGATGTCCATAATACTTCTTGGCATTGTCGAATTGCTTTCTACAAATCTCACAATGTAATGTTGTAGGCCCATTCAAGTCAGGTTCTTCTAAAGGTTCGTCGCCATATAAGAACTGCGCCAAGTCATCGTCAGGCCCGAGCAATGACCCATGTGATGGTAATATCGGATGCAGTTCATTATATACATCTTGTGATTTATTCTTATTTAATTCTAATTCTGACGCCTCTGTGTCGATAAACTGTAATTTGGTAATAAAATCAAATATGATCATACATAATTTTCATATTGTTATGTTGTATTATAAACTTACAGGCAGACTAAAATATGGTATATTCGTTTCCATATCTGCGAAAGCAGAGTTTTGCTGTCTTCTAAATACACTATTGTCCACATATAGAACTAATGAACTAAACTAAATATGAATAAATATTAATAATTAGATCAAAACATTCACTATTCAATTCACATGATTTTTTTTATTGAAGCAAAATGACACTAACAAAACCAGTGTGACCATCTTAAAATTTATAATCCTGCCTTAGCTTGAATAGAATCCTGCCAAATCCTGCCAAAGTTTATAATGAAAATGCCAAAATAATGCCAGTATAATAATAATATTTTTTTATTGATATTGATAATATGAAATGTCGATCATACATCACAATTAAGATTATATTCATCGCTACATGTCTTTAGTCATCCGTTTGACCATTTTTTGGTTGGTTAAAACGAAACACAATTCTTGAAAAATTTAGTAACCTACAACAACATTACTATGAAAAAATACGTATAAAGTCTCGCAATAGTAAGAGTATTTTAGTCAGAAGTTGCTGCTATTACTTTATTTTAGCGACTATTAAACCTACATTAGATACACATAACGCAAAGAATATTTTTTTTAGTTTGATACGATAAAATTAATTAATTATAAGATAATTCACTGGTGACTGCCTACCCCCTATAGTGATACTCTTCCATATTTTTCTTATGTTTTGTTAAACAGGCATGTTTTTAGGGCAGTACGCGATGGCAATTTACAATTGCATGCGTTACAAAATGCCCTGTCAGGATTGTCTTTAGCTTTAGTAAGCCACGATGACAGTAATGGGTCTTGCTCCCACTCTGCCCTGTACGCTCTTTCATACTTTCGCTTCATTTTACCAAAACACACTCAAATTATTTAATTATACTCCTTAAAGTCGTGTACTCAGAATAAAAGACAAAAGTTATATGAATAATAATATGGTTTATTTGATTGAAATGTACATTGTACATACAACATTGCAAAAAGAATTTACACTCTAATATCAGTTTTATAGTTATATGACCGTATAGATGAATCATTAGAGTTCACAATTAAGTGTCACACAAAAATTCTAAGAGAGGTTTAGGAGAATACGTGTAACTAAAGATGTAGTATTGCCATAACTAACATTTTTTCCCAATACTGCCAAATACTGCCGAATTTTCAAAAACTGCCACACATCCTGCCACAGCATAAAATAAGGGCTCAATCCTGCCAAAATGGCAGGAAACTGCCACATATGGTCACACTGAACAAAACCATTGTTGTTGTTGTTGTTTTAATTTGCCAATCTGGCAGGCAAAGGACTTGGTCCATACAGCCTAAAAACCATTGTTAACATACGCTTTACTTTACTTGAATATTTTAAAACTTATGACTTGGTTGCTTTGTCTTTATAACTGATATATTAGAGTAGGTATTTAAATTTTAAAAATAATATGTTCATTGTATTTTCTCTATATTATTTATGAAATTGTGATAAAACATATACTGCAGTTTGAAATAAAAATGTGTAATAAAATACTTTGTGTTGAAAACAAACTTGATTAGTAGTCAAACTATATTTGCAAAATGACTACAAACTAATATATTTTCACCTATTGAATAAAATAAATAAATAAATGTACAAACGTGAAGGAGTAAAAAAAAAGTTTTAATTTTACGATACCGTCGAAGTTGAACGCAATAAGATCAAATATTGAAAGTGTAGATGAATGAAGAATACATTTGTTTCGATTTTGGTCTATTCACTATTCCCAGCTATTCCTGTATTGTAAATTAAAATTTAAACAAAATTAAGTGATGCCGTTCGTTAAAAACTAATACAACAATCGTACCTTAGGTTAATATCATTATTAGACTATTCTTATAATGTGGCTCGAATGCTTTATGCACTGGTTTGCCACTATTAGAACTATTGTAATCACTATTTACTTGGTGGTTGGTTTGGTGGCAGGTGGCACTTGGCAGTGATGTTAAAGTACCAGCTGATTTTGACATTCCAAAAATGAAATAAAATCTTTGAATGTAGAATATAAATTTAATTGGTTTCATAAAACCAAATAATCAAAGGTACATCTTTTCGAAGTTTTCATTTTCATATTTACCTATTTGAAGAAAATATGAAATCAAAAAATTAAACAAGCCGGTACCGGGGTACCTTTTCTTATCATTTTGTCTTGTGCGCGCGCTCATAAACAAATACGAAATTCTATCGAAAATATTGTTTAGTTGACGTTTAATATTGCGGTTATTGAACTTTGTTCGAGTAATTTGGTAAGATATTTATATTGTAAACATTATCACAAAGATTAGGCATACGCTATCTTATAAATTAATTTCGTACAGGTTGTTGCACCCATTATTCCATTTTTCATCACTGTTTTTACTTTTTGTATCATAGATATACGATAATAAACCTGTTTCTAATCATATTTTCGTAATTGATAACACAATAGTTTGTTCTTTTGCAACTTCTATTACTGTTTTAAATAGAGATTGCTATTGTGAGTAGGTTTCAACAGCAAGTTCTTTAGATATAACATTTTTTGATAGTTTATCTATTCATTATTTAAGAGTTATTGGAATACATACATTGTGAGTTTAAGATTGTCTAATAAATTACTTCTGTATTAACATATAATTATTAATAGTAATAATATTTTTTATTATAGAATAATGTGCATATTATTTATGTACAATGGCTGTGATGATCCGGAGAGTGATTATAGTTTCATATTGGCATCGAATCGGGATGAGTCCTATGATAGACCAGCAAAGAATATGGCTTACTGGAGTGAAGACCCTGAGGTCATTGGAGGTATCTTATTTTTAAATATGTCTATAAATAATTCTCATTATATTCTTTTTTTTAATGCTGAGGTTTTTTTTAGTTAGTTCCTCTGTGAGCTGACTTGAACCAAACTGGGAAGGGGTGGACTCAAAGTCAGTGCGAATTTCTTTTCTCATATAAAATGCCATTATAAAAATTATATATAAACAAGGTATAAGTTGTATGATGCCGGTCACGGACCGAGATTGCACTGTACATGGATGAGAGAGGATAGCTCAATAGCAGTGGACTGTATGAGAAAGGAGGTGAGAGGAGTGGTGATTAAAAAGACACGATACCTTGCAGTGGACAAAGAAATTCACACTGACCTAGATTCCACCCCTTCCCGGATCGGTTCAGGTCACGGAGGAACTGTTGCACGGCACTAACTAAATTTTACGGCATAGCCGTGTTATATATGTATTAAGGTTATGTCGCACACCATGAAGCTCTTCGAGAAGGTTATCGACTCTCAGATTCAGCAGGAGTGCACTGTCTCAGGATGTCAGCATGGGTTTTGCCCTGGTAGTGGGACCATGGATCCTGTTTTTCCTCTAAGGATTGTCGCAGAGAAATACAGGGCGAAGAATACGCCTCTGCATTGCCCATTTCTCGACTTGCAGAAGACCTTTCACTGTCTTCCTCGCGCGGTAATCTGGTGGGCATTGTGATCCAAAAGGGTTCCAGGGGCCTATATTTACATCATTCAAGACATGTACAGTGATTCTGATTCCGTAGTTCAGACCACTGTTGGCGACACAAAACCTCTCCCCATCACCGTCGGGGTGCACCAAGGTCCCGCATTCGCGGCAGTCTTCATATCCGTGACATTGCCAATAAATTGCAAGTGTCGGCTCCGTTGGTACGGCCACGTTTTACGGCAACCGGATGCTTACATGGAAACAAATGTCGGCCATACCGCCTAGGGCCCCAGCAGGAGGGGTAGTCCCAAAAAGTGTTAGCTTGACGTCATAAAGGGTGATATGCATGCTAATGGGCTCACTACCAGGGATGCTGAAGACCGTGCGAAGTGGAGTAGAAAATATCGGAAAGCGGACCCCGGGCACCGGAACGGAAGTTTAGGTTGCAACCGGGATACAACGCTTAGTTGATGATGATGATGAATGATCGTTTGGAGGTCAAACATCGACTGTCTCGCGCGTTTAGAAGCTTGCGCGTTACTAATCATATTATTTTCGTCCCACCCTCGTTTTTATCATTTACCTCACTGAGAGTGAGGGTAGGTAACAAAAATCAGGAGGCGGGATTTCAGACACCCTTTATGCAAGGATCAAACAAGAATAATTGTCCTAAATTTAACATAGCAGTTTGCAAAAATTACTGTTCACTGAAATTCACTTGATTACAGGTCTAGATTTAGGTGCAAATTGTACCAGTACATGGCTAGCATTGTCTCCTATTAGGAAGAAATTGGGAATTTTACTCAATCTACCTGGATATGTGAAGGAGAATCCATTAAGTTAGAATCTGTTTCTTTACTTTAGTACTAAATTAACTACCTCCCCCAATTGCTCTAAGATTATTCCAAATTCTAATGTGCATAGTGGAGAATAAAAAGTTGGAAAAGGAAGTTTGAGTTGTACCTGGAATTTAACGCTAAGATCATGATGATGATCCAGATTTAGTGATTAGAATGCAAACGGCCATCTCCAGTAAAAGTTAACATATGAAAATGGTAAATTAATCATTTGTTTGTGAACTGCAAGTCCCCAGAAATTCCTTTTGCACATTTTAAAACTGAAACCAGGTTTGGGATGAAATTAATTACTTACAGTTATAATAACTATAGTTTCTCAATATCTTATCAAAAGATATGTTTACTATGCTATACACAAAATTTCTAGATTTTTCTTACTTTTTTGTGTAATAGTCTTGTAGCCGTTAGGTCGTTTCCCTGTGACAATGAACAGTCTACCTCAAGCTCTGCAGTGAAACTTTGAAGTGCGAGTGGGATAAAATGCTTTTTTTTATAGCTTGAGTTCAGCAGACAGGCAAACGGCCCACCCTGGCAGGTGGTCACTGTCGCCTATGGACATTTGCAACACCAGAGGCATTATCAACGCGCTGCCGGCCTCGAAGAAATATAACGCCTTTTTTGAAGAACTCCATATTGTACTGCGCTGAGAAAACCTCAGCTGGAAGCTCATTCCAGATCCTGAGAGTATGCAACATGAACATTCTTGAGAACCGTTTCGTACAAGAAAGAAGAGACTCCCAGAAATGGGGATGAAGACCCAGCCGATGGAGGGCAGTGCGGTGGTAGAAAGACGACGAGGGCACCATTCTAAATAGTTCTTCAGAACACTCCCCGTTGTACAGACGGTAGAATATGCAAAGAAACGCAAAGTCTCCGAAGTCCAAGCGTGTCTAGACCGTCTGTGAGTATGGGATCGCCGACAACACGAACTACGCGCTGTTGGATGCAGTCTAGGAGATTGAGGTGACTCCATATGCGGTCTGACCTGTGCTTTGTATAGCACAATCTGTTGCCTTGGGCTGAAATATTGCTTGGACCGAGCACACCTACCTTTTTGGAGGCAAGCTTAGCTTTACCCTCCAATTGTCCCCTAAACTGCACATCACTCATGATGTCGTCACCAAGGATCACAATAACCGATGGAAAGAGGGGTTCCTTGGAACTGTGGCGTAGGTGCGAACGGGGTTTTCTTGGCAGAGAATACGCAGACTTGCGTCTTCGAGGGGTTGAACTGGACAAGGTTTTATCGTGCCCATTCAGAGACTTTCTCTAGAGAGTTCTCTATTTCAGACACAAGTCTAACTCGACTTTCTTCCAAAACCGCAGGAAAGAGGTTTACACGACCAGTGTACCGTGCATCGCCGGTACTATCATCTGCATAGCGGTCACCAGCTGTACGTAAAGAAGGTATGGACGCCCGACAAAAGTTTCTTTCGACAGCCATGACCATGGCCCAGAAAGCCCTAGTCCCAGAGGGATAGCTAGCAAGATGTGCTCAAATCTTGCTGTCGCAATCCATTTTTTGAGGGTCATAGAATACGCGCAATCCATCCCAATCTGCTGACCGATAGCGCTACACTCTCCGCTTCGCGGTGGGGCGAGCCCATTCGGGGATTGGAGGGCGTATCACGGAAGATATCAAGCAATGATCAGAGGTTCCTAATGGACAAGCGTGGCGGGTATACTGTCCATTCCCCCTAGGGGAGGGTCGTGCCCCGTAGTAGGATATAATGGGTTTTTATTATTTTATGCGTTTCATGTGGAGTTTTAGCATAACTACAGTGACTGGATTAATCCTTCTTCAGGTCGAGGCAAAATAGTGTTTGGCTATGTAACCAGTGATAAGGAAACAAAAGAATACATTGAAGAGATCAAAACTTATGATGAACACTGTAATGGTTTTGTTTTTGTTACTGTTGAATTTGGGTAAGCATTCAATTGAATGAATGAATGAATGAAATCTCATTATTGTTCCATCAAAAACAAATTAAATAGAGAAATAAAAAAACTTACAACTATCACTATTTGTTAACCGACGAAAAATCGGAGGAGGTTATCAATTCGACGCGTATATTTTTTCTTTTTTTATATATAGGACCACGCATAACTTTTTACAGAGTAGTCCGATTTTGAAAATTATTTTTTTTATTGGAAAGAGTATACTCTGAAGGCGGTCCTATATAAACTTGGAAAAAAAATCGTACGAAAACAGAGAATGATTGATTGTTCATTATGTCTATAACCACGCATAACTTGATAGAATTGATTTATTTATGCATGTAGAATTAGTAGATTATAGCCACATAAAATTATGAAATAAAAACTTTTTAACCAAAAATTAAACCGCCGAAAAAACTGTAAAGCAAAAAATAATAAACCGTGTTTTTATTAACCTTAATAATTAAGTTCTTTAACTAATGTAAGTATAACTAAGTAATTTTAGTCGACGCCAAACAAGCAAATTAATTAATTACGTAAAGCGTGATGCGTTGACGTTGCATTTTCAGTTTTTTCAGTGCACGTAATAAAGCTGTATTTATTACAATATGGTTCAAACATCTTTTATTTTGTTTTAATATAAAATTTTGATTATTATATACCTGATATAAAATTCGTATTTTATTTTTAAAAATTAATAAAATCCGTAAATATTTCATGAAGTTATACTTAGTGTAAATTTACCGTTTCAAAAAATGAAGCGTTATAAAAACGCACCCGCAGTTTAGGGAATCATATACGCAATTCCGCAACCAAACGGTTAACTTACAATAATTTTATTAAAACGGTGGAGAAGGAAATCATGGTGAGAGAGGCCTCTAATCCACTTAATCCATTTCCCTTAAGTGGAATTAGATCCCATCATCATTATTCTAGCCCGGGGCACAAAGTCCGGGGTCTGCTTTTCGACTTTTACTTCTCCACTTCACACGGTCTTAGGCATCCCTGATGTGAGTCGATTGGCACGCATATCACTTAGCATTTTTGCGTCTACCCTCCTTAACGGGATCCGGCGAGGCGGTATGTCTTAGACATTTATTCCCCACACTTTAAGGCGTTTAACCTAATGTAATTATAATAAAAGAACTTTTCCTAGTTAAGTGGAGGTAAAGCCCAGTCCATCATCATACATGTGTCTGTACTACATGCATACCTTCCACTTTAAAGCTGCTGTTCAATATTGGAACAAGGTTGCTTGCATTGGGCCCGTCCATAACACTTGTGCCAAGCGTTAAGAATTCATTATCTTGTATGCATAATTTTGCTTCAGAAACTTATTTAGCAGACTACACCAGCAACAGGTGCGGTTTACTTGAGCTCTCTGTGCAGGAGTGGAGCAAGAATACTGACCGCTGCGGCGGGGCACGGCCTGTCGTAGATCACTACCATCCCTGGTCTTCAAATATACCAGGTATCAGTTCCTCTATACAGACGGCAGCGTGTTAGCGGTGCCCGTGGCGTCACAAGCATCTATAGACGGCGGTAACTGCTTACTATTAAGTGGATCGTCAGCCTGTCTGATGTTCTACAGCAGTTAAAAAACCCTCATCTCCATGACAGAATCTCTTATACCATCATTTATGTAATGCCAAATATTTCCAGGGACAATGTGCCAAAAGTGTATGCATATAGTAACACATCACGACGTTTATCCAGTCACACGGGCTCCATACTTGGCTTCGGAAACAGTTTTCCAGACAAGCCTTTAAAGAAGGTGGAAGCTGGTACAAAAATAATGCAAGATACTTGCGAAAGACTGAAGAAAATTGATAAGAAAAAGCAACTTATTGAAGAGTTGGTGCAGTTATTAAGATTGAAGGAGAGGTAACATAATATTGTTGTATTTTACCATGGTCATAAAGTCGCTAAGTCCATTATCTGATAAGGAAGTTATATTTTTTGCTCTTTGGCGGAAATAAAAACGTCAGTGCCTTTTATTTTGCCTGGGGTAAATTACACCTTATTAGTGCCGCGTCGAGACATGTCCTGTTATTGCGACCACTCAACTGACTAGCAAAAAATAGCGATCGTCGCGGCGGTATATCCACTGAAAACCTCGGACGCCACCTAAAACCTTTGTGGGGGTCGCAGGATCGACTTTTGGTCATTGCTCTGCGACGCCCCCAGCTCGTGTGTCCACCTTTGGGGGTGTCCCTGGTGACACTGAGCACAGTAACTACTGCAATTCAGAATTGTTGGCCGGCAATTATACCAGCTATGTTTATATCGTCATGCTTCATTGACCTCTCCAGTCTCCCGCGGTTATCTTGATAGTTCTTGGTTTATAGATGATATAGGTATTTTCCTGCGATAAATCCACGGGAAATCCTCCTTAATAATAACGCTGGAGTTTTCAAGGCAGGCAATAGGGTGAATTAAGGCATCATTTATGAAATATTAATTATAGTTTAAATTTAAATATCTGTCACTGTTTGAGGTGTTAAATATAATTTTTTTATTAATTTCATATTTTGGCATTGTGGTTTTTACTTTATTAATTCGTTCTCGTCGATTAAAATGTCATTTTTTATATTATGACAATCAATTTTGGGGTATTCCTTAAAGATTGTACAAAATGCATACGTAATGGTGCATAATGCCAAGCAACAACGCTAAGTAGTAAAAAATATTTAAAGTGGAGTACACATTTTTATTGCTGTGGGTCTTAATAGCAGTTACCGTCGCCTATGGATGTTTGCGACATCGGGAACTAGAACTTGGTCACTTAACTTAACACAAGGTTTATTATGGCATCTTAATTAAAAGCCAGGGGTGGTTGCCTTCCAGATTTGCTTGGAGCCCTACCATCTAGAAAAATTAATGACATTATTTAATCATTATAGTATAGTCATTATGTGTAATAAAGAGCGTTCAAGTATTACGTAACACAATTTTTGGCCCTACCTTTATAATTCGTGAGAGAATATTTCTACGCGTCCGTTCTGAAGGGTTAAAAAAACAATGTTACGTAACGCGTATTTCTAACCCCCTCTCCCGTCCCTGTAACGCATCGTAACGTTTTACAAGAAACCCAAATTCATTACGAAATACTTGAACGCTCCCGTATCACAACGTAATCTTAAATAATAATTTCATAGCCACGTCTATATTCTGTTTTATTGCAGCCATTTGCCAGATTCAGAATTAGAAAGCAAAAGACCAACAATGTACAAGCAACTGAGTTCCATTTATGTATGCGTTCCGGACGGAAGATACGGATCAAGGTAGCGTATATCTACTCAAACACAAAAAGTTTCATATATAATAACACGACGGACAGTATAGTATAACCGCCGTATAATATAAAATCAATAAATACACGCATCAAAAAAAGTCTAAGCAACATTTACTAATTAAAATTTTAGGATGGTTTTTCACATTATAACTTCGTATTTTATTTTTAAAATAATATTTTTAGGGTTGTTTACATCTTATTGTAAAAATAACAGCTGTTGTCTTTATAAGTTCTTTTAATAACATAATTTTATCCCATTGTTCCTGGGTCCATGTTCTGCGTTTTCTACACCATTCATTTCGACGAGCGCGATTCCCGTGACGTATCGGTGGGCACCTAATTGGGCGTCGAGCTCGTAGGCCATACTCATGCAGTCGATTTCGCAGTTTGGGGACTTACATCAACACCACTTGAATTTTGTAGCCTCAAACTTATCTCTCGAGTGGTTAACATCGGCTGGCGTCTTGCAGTCAGTTGTGTGTACCGGTCTTGTCGAGTGGTTATACTCCTTTTACGACCTGGATGTTGTTCAGCGGGTTCCCTTGTATTATTGTAGCGCTGCCAAAGACGACAAATAACACTCCTATGAATGCCGAGGTACCTGAGATTGATTACTTCCCGCTTGCAACATCCCTACAGCTCTTTGCATTTAATTTGCCGTCAAATGACGTCGCTCCGTGACGTAAAGAATATCTAACAATTCAATTTTGTCGCTAACTTTATTTAAATGGTTGATAAAATTATAAAATCAAGACTAAACGTAGCAATAAAAACGCACTTAAATTCAAACAAATTCCCTTTCATTTAATTTTATGAAAAAAACAAAACATAATCGATTTTTTTTTACAACCAGCCAGTATGTCATCAATAACAAAAAGTTTACATACCTACGTACTTTGAATGAGTAAAGACTTAGAAATTAATTAGTATAAATGGTAAATTTGTAATATATCATGCATTTTGCTTAGACTTTTTTGATGTGTATAATTATATAATAGAAGTTTTTCTCGAAAATGTGGTTTTAAGAGGCAATAAGTTTAAAAGGAAATCTTTTTGCCTTTGTATTAACTGCCTTCTCTTGAAGCACAATAAAATAGATCTAATTGAGTTTTACCCATCCATGTGCAATTATGCATCCATCCATACAAACAGTAGTCATCTGCTACTATCTTTCCGAAAGTACAAAGGGATGGTGGATTAATGTTACTTTATTGCACCTGAGCTAGCGAAAGGAGTAATCCTTACACAATATGGTATGGCAAGAGCAGAAACATTGGTGTGGTTTTAGTGATCAGCGACGTACGTCCTCTAAGTCAACTGTGGGGCGAATGGAGATTGCACGGGAGTGCGACAGCACCCAACGCTGAGCCCCGAGCGGTGGTGTGTGCAAAAGAACTAGACTAGTTGACACCCGCGACTTCGTCCGTGTTACTTGATATTTTAACAAAGTTTTCGTCATGAGGCAGAGGTGGAAGAGACTTCACCTCTTCTACGCATGCGAGCTACACAGCTTGCCTTTTTTCTTTTATTGCTGTAGGACAGCACAAACTGACGGCCCGCTTAGAATTTAGCAGTTACTGTCGCCTATGGCTGTTTACAACGCCAGTGGCATCGCGAACACGCTGCTGTTCCATAAAGGTGCAGGAACTTGGGTCACTAATGCCGGAACACAACACAAGGTTATTATGGCGACATACTTAAGACCAAAGGTGGTCGCCATCCAGACGGGCTTGGGGCCCTACCACGTAGCTAGGGTGGGTTGTTTTGTCGCCTTTTACGACAGGCCGACCCCGGCCGCAGAGGTTAGTATTCTTTCTATGCCCCTACACGGATAAAAATGCCTCACTTCACCGCGGCGAGAAAACACTTGTTTCTTAAAATTATAATTAAATGAACTTTATATTAAATGAAGATATCGCAGTAATTTTTTTTAGATAAGGGCCAAGTATCTAAGAAATAAAACTTAGAAATTTTAATTGAAATCTATCTCGGACTTTTGCCGTGATGCGCGCTCAACTACAGACCTCTATCATTTTATTTAGATATATAGATTGTTTTTACGTAAACAACTCATTTATATTGTTTCAGAACGCACACACTATTTCTGATAACGAAATCTGGCCATGCAGAAGTGATTGAAATCACGATGCAGGGGCCAATCGATCCGCTCAACCCAACATGGGAGAAGACGGAATTCCAATTTGATATTTGACACTAAAGATACACTGTGAAGTGTAAACTCTTCGGGTCTAGTCTATTCTAGTTGTGATCTAGTACAAGATTAATTTAAAAAATTAAATATACCTGCAATTGTTATGGAGGGTAGAAGTAACTATTTCTGTGTGAAAAAATGTCCGTAGAATTTTTTTATTGTTGAGGCACAGCAGGACGGTCCACTTAATAATAAACACTTACCGTCGCCTATGGATGATTGCCACGCTAGGGGCACCGAGAACACGCTGCTGTCCCATAGGCGTACAGGAACCTGGGTCACTAATGCCGAAACACAGCATAAGGTTATTATGGCGGCATAGTTTACAGCAAGAGTAGTTGTCATCCCAACGGGGTTGGGGCTCTACCGCGTGGCTAGGGTTTTTTTTGTCACTTTTTACGAAAGGTCTACCCCGGCCGTATGGGTTAGTATTCTTACTCCGCCCCTGCATGGAGAAATGCGTTAAGGTGGCGCCACAATTACTCTAATGTAATTTTTTTGGGTTATATTTACTAATTTTGAACTATCGCTAATAGCTGAGGTTTTCAATACTGTACTTTCGTTGCCAAAGATGAGAGACTTCACCTCTTCTACACCGTACGTATTAATATTTTAACTCTGAATACTTCAATTCGTCTCCAATAGAGACATATTAAATTCATACGCTTTAGCTGCACTAACGCCGCCATTCTGGCGGGTTTTTCGACTATAATTGACAACGTACAGCTGGACACTTTTTTAACTCGTCCCCCATATGAGATGATCCTCTTTATCTCTACTTTCCGTAGGTATTTTCTAAGAGCATTTACCTATATGGAGTTGGCTTTGTGAGAGATTACAGTGGAATCCGTTTATAATGACATCGAAGGGAAATGACGAACACATACGTACTAAGCGGACGTCATACACAGCATTGTGTAGAAAATAAACAACCTCTTGTTTTTGTTAGGCATATATGCATGTATTTGTTTTAATACAGAGAAACAGAGTATTAAATCAAAATATGTGAAAATTGTACGTAATAAGTACATTATATATTTTTTCACTTTTTACATAAGAAATCAATAATGCTTGTGTTTTTTTCATTATTGTATTGTAATAACAGTCTCAAATAGGTACTATTAACATGTGCCACGCACGCGCTGAAGGCCGCCAGGCGTCACATGACCCTATCAAACACTGCAGGTGTTAAGAATTATATCGGTCACTCTAACCGGTCATAATTCAATAAAAATGGATCATAATAAGCGACATGTCACCATAATTGATGTCATTATATCCGACTATGTTATAAAGAATTTTATATGAAAACTTGGATGTGTAATTACTTCATACTAACCGGTTGGTCAATATTGACGGAGTCATAATAAACGGATTCTACTGTATTACACATCTACTTTTTCTACAGTATATATTATAAAAATCGTGATTTTTTATTCCTGATATACAGGGTGACTGACAAACCCGTCCAAATTCACACAAAAGAATCTTTAGTAAAAGTTATGAGAAACGTGTATTTTAGTTTAGTATCGCATAGTACAAAAATGTTGAGTAATCAGCATCACAAAGTCATTCAAAGAACTCGCAATTTACATAATACGGCGCGAGAGTGTCAATGACCTCTCCATCGGTACAGCAAAAAACTGGCAATGACCTAGTAAGCGGGCGAGGACGGCGGTCATTGTACCGGGCGAGCGACTACGCACTACTCATTTACGCGGGAGTGACAGAGACAGGTAATAACAGGTTAACGTACGGAGTTTGCACCATATGACTATTCTGTACGATTGAATTAGTGATCATATTTTCTTTGGAATGAAATATTTTATTTTGAAAATTTTACATACAATTTTTTTTGCAAAAATGGGTTCCTTAAATGATGTTTAGTGCGTAAAAAAACTTTGGACAGGTTTGTCAAAGTCACCCTGTATGTATTAGTAGAATTATATATCAGTTTACTCCACATGTGTAAATTACTTTATATAATAAAATATTTTATATTGTGGAATATGTACTTCATGATCATTTATTGAAGAGCACCACTCTTGTAGGTGGAGGGAGCATCTTCCAGTGTTCTTGTGACTTTCCATTGCTCCTTTTTTTAGGCATACATAGTATGGTGGTTTCCCCTTGCCTTCCACACCGCGACTTAAGCACTAGGTTTCTTCCACTGCTTAATATCTGCTCAAGAGCCCATCAGAAAAATCTCTCTGCCTCTGCCAGTACTGGTATCACCACTGCCTGATCCCAGGGAAAATGCTTTTTTGATGGCGACATTTATTCGCCATGTCTCAGAATCATCAATAGACTGTAGCTTTTTGTAAGGAAGATTCCCCCCACTACATCCTGGTGATACTGCCGCTGTTTGATCATAGACTGGTTATTCGGTATATTCGCAGCTAATCTGGTGGCTATCTGCCACCTGTGACCCCAGTAGTAGCCAACAGCTCAGCCCTACTATATGTACTGTCATATGAAATTAAAAGACTTGAAGTTTTGAATATATAACTGTTTATTTTTGTATAACATAGGTTTGTTTTTTAATGTTTTCGGTTAATTATAGTTTTATGTTGATATGTTTAATAAATTATTATTATTAACTTTGAAAACTTATTTAATTATGGAAATATGAAACCTGCAACTCTACAATACAGTGCCAAAATACTAACAGGACTAAAAACCTTTACTAAAAAAATCCAATGAATATTAAACTATTACAAAAAGCAATTTAAATTATAAAATTTACTTAAATAGAACTTTAACATAAACTCCAATTTTCAACCTTAAACTCGTTTGGAACTTCAAAATCTTTATCCTGTTCTAAAATACAAGCCAATAATTTTGGTACATTCAACACTGTGCCAGATATTATGTGTGGAAATTTGCTTTCTTTATTTTCGACATACGTAAGCATCAATCTTTTACTAATATAATCACCGCTTACAGATATATTTGCAACCTCTACATACTTATTTAAAGATGATGAATACATTTCAATGGACAATCGTAAAGATTCCCATATTTCTAATCTGTCTGCTGAAAGTAAGTTGATGCGGTAATGGTAACCTAATTTCGTATATAATTCCT
Organism: Malacosoma neustria; assembly: GCA_963693495.1. Taxonomy (NCBI): domain Eukaryota; kingdom Metazoa; phylum Arthropoda; class Insecta; order Lepidoptera; family Lasiocampidae; genus Malacosoma; species Malacosoma neustria. The sequence goes on from OY856392.1 coordinate 10,025,402, forward strand.
TCACAATTCCAACCAATTCTTGAAGGAAATCATCAACTTCATTATTCACCCTTACCGAAGTAAACATTTCTACAACTGAAGATTGACTGACATCAAATAAACTGTGTACATCTGAATGTACGGGTTTATAATTACGTCCAATAGTAAAATATTTAAGTGGAAAAATCTTAGGATACAAAACATTTTTAGCATGATAAGCTAGGAAGGAACATAAAGAACCTCCTCCAGTCAAATGCAGCCTGCTATTTGGATTAACTTTAGTATCTTCATCATGATTTAGAATGAAACTTGATTTAGGACTAGTGTGATCCCTTCCACAGCCTTCAACAATAACACTTTTGACAAAATCTGGATTTGAAAATTGAATAAATTTATTTTTTTGCAATAACTTACTAAAATAAAACTTAGCTCCCAACTCAAATATTGCTGCATCACCTTTCAGATAGTAGGTTTTATTTTCCTTAAATTGAAGTAAATTAAGTTCCTCAGCAATTTTTATATGATCTTTAGTATTCTTAGATGGATGCAAATGTGTATACAAAACTTTATCTATGACATCTGTATCTGGATGTAAATTGTTTGGTAATTTTAGAGCTTCTAAAATAGCTGCTTCTTCTGCGGCCCATAGAGGCTCTTTTAATTTCTTTATATTCTCTTTCAATAAAGTGCTCTGAAGCTTTAACTTTTTACAATTATCACTGTCTGGATCATCTTTGATCAATTTACTTAGTTCTTTTGATATTTCATTTTTCTTATTCTCTGCTTTTACTTTCACAGATTTCAAGTCTTCATACACAGCCCAAAGTTCTTCTAATTTTGTGAAATCAACATTACTTTTTCGTTTTCTTAAATAATCTTTAATTTCAACTTTGTATTTGAATTTATCGGGAAAGTCTATGTGTGGTGTCACAAATAAGTAGTTTTCAGTGGCCTTAGCACCATTAACAAACAAAGCAGAATGTCTGAATATACTTATATTATTAGTTTTTTCTTTTAAAAGATTTAAAAGAGGCCTAAACATCATCTTCATCTATTTTCTTCTTTTTATTTGGACTGACCTCTTCTAGAATTGTATCCCCATCTTTATCAGTTATGCCTGTGTTGGTGTTCTGGGTAACAATTTTTCGTTTGTTTGGAAGTTTAAAGTTTCCGTGTCCAGCAGCTCTTTCACTCTCCTCTATGCTGTAAGGCTCTAATTCAAGAGCTTTTAGCCTACGTTTATGTACCTTAGTTTTGAAATGTTCTTTTAATGCTTGATCATCAATAAAATACCTTGCGCAATGAAGGCAGTAATGTTGAGCCGCACCTGGCAGGTCTAAGTCCACATCTTGGTTTAGAAGCGTTTCAGCTTTTTCTAAGAAACAGGAATAAATATTGTCAATTATATAATGGTAATTTAATTACATTTAGGTAAAGTTAGAGACATTACAATCTACAGAAAATTGTTCTATGACAAGGTAACTGAATAGTTTACCAACCATTTATTATTGTAATGGAGAAAATGTAAATGGAAAATTGTAAACATAACCTACAAAACGGCAACCATGTGAGTGAATTGAAGATGAAAAACACTAACCTTCTTTTAAATCTTCATCTATCTGATCAAGGTCCTTCTTTCTATTTCTAACTCTCCACCTCCTTTTTAAATGAGTATCACCAGCGTGATATTTCTTACGTTTGTATGTCATATTATTATAAATTTATGAAGTGGACAAAAAATAAAATTCGAATTTGACGTGATCCGTGGCTGTCAAAACTGGACAAGTATCATTTTTTACATTGTGGTCTACACTATGAGGCTCAATTATTATTAACCGATAATATTACTCGACACGGACTTTCCTTGTTTTCCAATTACAGCACTAGAGCGCATTAAGCGACATAATGTTCAACGTTGATGTTTCAACTACAGCAACGCTTCGCACAATCGAATCAAACACTCCTAAAAGTGATGCGTGCAATCGAATACCAACTCAGTGACAGAAAATTAACAAGAGTTTTTTCTTTAAATTGGCATTGATCGAAATTTTATTTAACGTTAGTAAAATTGTTTATTGTTGAAAAATTTTTTAAAGCTTTCGTTTCGTCGTATTTTTTTGGAAATAATTGAAGTTAATTCAAATTGTCTTAAAAAAATAAATAATAGGGATGAAGGTACAGCTTTTTTTATATTCCACATTTAAAATGTGAATACAATTTCATTTTAGAATTCGAATCTTTAATCTATTTTTTTTTTCAATACTGAACTTAGCGCACTCTGCTGGTGCTTTTGAAAACTAATTCACGTTCCAATTAACCGTATATTCGGCATTGTGCGCCACTGAGTCGCATTAAGCATTTATGCACTGTAATTGGAAAACAAGGTTTAATACTTATTATTTTTTACTAGTAATTTATTTTTTACTAAAATAATTTCCATTTGTCTGCATCTGCTCTTTTGGAACAGAGTTATTGAATATGGAGATTGTATTTTTAGCGGTTGTACGTTACTGTGTAATACAGTCTAAGTTGAGATATTACTCACTAAGCAATTACACAATACAGCTGGTACAAAAGCATGTAAAATCCGGACGCCGAGCAGGAAGAATTTCGTACGTTAACCTATTATTACCTGTTTCTGTCACGCCCGCGTAAATATAATAAGTCCTCGCTCGCACAGAGCAATGGCCGATTGTAAAGCAATTTTGAACACTTTAGCCACTTTAGAGTGGAATAAATGTTATAATAACTGGTTTGAGCGAATGGAAAAGTGTAATAAGCTACGTGGTGAATATTTTGAAAAACAATAAAAAGTACTATACGGTTTTATTTGTGTTTTTCCTTCAAACGACAAAACTTAAAAGGCATGCCTCGTAGTAATTGTAACTCGGTTTTATAACTGTTATAATATATGTCGGCGCCAAACCAAAGGAGGCTGGTATCAAAATAGAGACGCGCGAAATGTAAACAAACCAAACACGAAAACAAAGCAGCTGTTAGCAAAAAATATGTTTACGTTAAAAATATCTTTGTCGGCTGACATGTCGGCGCGTTATCAAAGGACAGCGGTATCAAAATAAAGTCTCACGAAACGTAAACAACTCTTTGTCGGCGTAATAGCGAAATACGGCGGCACCAAGATCAAATAGTATAATTATTTAACAAACACAAAAACATGTTTACATAAATATTATTTAGGGGAATAAGCCCATCTTTGAGAATACCGACTGGAAAATCCCGAGCACATATTGTTTACCTCAGAATTTCGTATAAATACGAGGTCTCTGGCAGTACACAAGTCAGTCAAGTACTAACCGCCGATACGAATCGTCACCTATACGCGCCTCAAAGAATCGGCTCAGGTAAATATTGTGAATAAACTTCATACTAGTAACCAAGTTTGTGTTTTGCTTCACTCACCATGAATACCAACGATGTTGTCGAAGATAGTGGCGCCAGCTCTGCTGGTGCCACGCATTTTTAAAACATTATTATCACCGAGCACCCGTCATCAGAAGTGGGATTGAGACCACTCTCAATCCCAACCATTGCCTCATCGGCTCATCCATCTTCTGGAGATCAGCAGATACAACTGGCTGGACGAATACCGCTAGACGTGTCATCAAACTCCTCGACGGCGGGACCAGCAGCAGAACAAATTACAAGTTCCCGATTGCAATTGAGCATGCCGTACGTAATTCAACTGTGAGTGAAATACTACCACAATTTTTGATGTAATTAATGGAGACTATGCAGAAAATGGCAGAGCACTTATGTGCTTCGTCTACCAAAACAAAAATAAGGATCAAGGAGTATTTACCATAATTTGATCCGGACACCCACATCGGTATACGAAAATACTGCTAGCATATAGATCAAGTAATTGAAGTATACAAACTGAATAATTTTGATGATACAAATGTGAAATGATGGTCACTACTACAACGTGAAGAGATGCAAAAAAAAAGCTATCACCACCGTAATCAAGGTGATCAGTTGACTGTACTGACGGAAAAAGAATCACCTATGCATCAGGATCCTACCGCACAATCAACCGATGATATTACACCAAACTCGCGATAAGGATTGCAAATACAGCCAAACCACGATCTACTGGATGAAGACAATTCATCACAATAAAGTGTAAGTAAATTTGATAATTGTAAATAACACCACGAGAGCCTCTTATACAAATAAATCTACGAGAATCTTCGAGTATTCTACGAGAACTTTCGAGTATTCTACGAGAACTTTCGAGTATTCTACGAGAATCTCCAAAAACTCTACGAGAACCTTTTCAACCTTTAGTTACCTTACTAGCATGGCTATCTCAAACTTACATGACAGTTCTGTTCGTGTAATAACTAAGACAAAGCAACGCAAGTTGCTTACAGATGCTCTACTCAGAGGAACTTCTTTCTATTTTCGCAGGTCAATGATAATCTACGAGAACCTACATGAATCTGCGAGGATCCTCAACAAATTACAAGAATCCATTACATCTGCTTTACCTGGAAAAAGAACCTTTGGGTTCTTAACTTCTTCCATTAACTACTTGAAGGGAATCGGTCAATTTCCTGCATTATCTTTGACCAAACTGGTGGCTATTACCACCATCGACGACATCCGAGTAGAAGAACTACACTTTTACAAACTGCCAGATAATCAAATGTCCACTAACGTTTTGGTCAACATGGATTTAATGTATGAAACAAACCTCAGCATTATTATCACATCAAGTAGAACAAAACTTATCCATCAGAAACCAGTCAATCATGTGCGCAACAACAATCCAGTGTTCAACGATTTAGATACTGCAATGCATGCTCTGTTTATCAACGATGTATCAACCGGGCACATCACCAATCCTTGGAACCATGGCGCAGGTATATGTTGATGACGTATTAAGCAAATATGCAGATTTTTACCAAGGATTGTCAAATCTCGAGGAAATTCTCATAACTCTACAAGACACATAATATCTGACGGACAAGTAAGACCAAGTTCACGAAATGGTGAAGCTCTCGTCAAGGAACCATTACCTAAAACCGTCAAATAAGTACGACAGTTCAATGGTTTGGCGGGATATTTCAGAAAATATATTCCAGACTTCTCCAGAATTATGGCGCCTTTATATGAGTTGACAAAGCAAGGTGTCAAATGGAAATGGGAACACAAGCACGATAAAGCACGAAACATGATCATAGAATGTCTGACACCTACTCCAGTACTATGTCCGAAGAAACTGCACCTATACAACTATATACTGACGCAAGTAGCCTTGGATTTGGCGCAGTGCTAGTTCAATTAATTAATGGACATCAACACGCAGTGGCATTTATGAGCATGAGGACCACTGAAGCGCAAAGCCGTTATTATTCATATGAACTAGAGACCTTAGCGGTAGTACGCGCTATAAAGCACTTACATCAATATCTTTATGGTCGTAAATTCACCGTGATAACTAACTATAACGCACTTAAGGCATCGATACATGAAAAGGATCTACTACCAGGAATTCACCGCTGGTGGGCATTCTTACAAAACTATGATTTCGAAGTAGAATACCATAAGGGCGAGCGGCTACAACATGCTGATTTCTTCAGTCGAAAACCTAAGTGAACTAGCCGTTAACGTCATGGCAAAGGATTTTAACTGGCTAAAAGTTGAACAACGAAGGGACGAAGAACTACGACCAATAATGGACACTTTAAGAGAAGACAACCTAGTTGAAGGCTACACCTTAGAAAAAGACGTACTAAAAAAAAAAAAAAAAAAAAAGAAAAGCTAATGACCCTATCACTGGACTTCAGATTTGCACAGTGGTACCAAAAAGCTTTCAATGGAGCATCATTAATTCTTTTCACACTGCATTGAAACACCCTGGTTGGGAGAAAACACTGCAGAAAATCAAAGATACCTACTAGTTCAATAAAATGAGTTCTACAGTCCGAAGATTTGTCGACAACTGTGTGATATGCAGGACATCAAAAGGAACGCCAGGAACAGTTCAAGCACAACTACATCCAATACAGAAACCTGCCGCTTTCCAAGTGATTCATATGGATATAACAGGAAAACTAGGAACTCATAACGATATGTCATCGTTACTATTAACGCCTTCACAAAATATGTTTTATTTTATTTCACCATCAACAAAAAACCCACATAGCACACTTGCCGCTTTGAAACGCACAGTGTACCTGTTTGGAACTCCAACACAAATCATTATTGACGGAGGAAGAGAATTTCTTGGTGAGTTTAAGGATTATTGTGAATATACTGGAATAAATATTCACGCAATAGCACCAGGAATTAGCCGAGCGAACGGACAAGTGGAAAAAGTGGTAGTAACTACGAAGAATGCATTGAATATGATCAAGAATTACGAGACAGAATCGTGGTACACTACTCTCGAAGAACTCCAGTTAGCTATGAATTGTACACCTCATCGCATTACCAAAGTAGCGCCGCTCACACTCATCACTCAGAGAAAACATTGCGCACCCCCTGAACTTCTGAATCTAGTAAATGTTGACAGCCAAAGTATCAAGATGGAAGCACTCACTCAGCATGCACAACAGAAGATGTCTCAAGCTAATGAACAGAACAGACTACGCTTTAACTTACGAAAAGCTAAGATACGTCCCTTTGAGATAGGAGACTATGTTTTAATTAAAAATAATCCACGTAATCAAAATACTTTAGATCTGAATTTCAGCGAACCTTATGAAGTTTCCAAGATATTGGAAAATGACTGCTATTTGGTAAAGATAGTCGTCGGCAGAGGACGTCCTAGGAAAGTTGCTCACGATCAACTCCATCGTGCCCCACAACCCGGTGATCAGGAAACCGAGTCGGCGCGAGATTGCTCACCAACTCCACAAGAAATCACTACAGTACCATCCTGTTTCAAGCCTTCTACACCATCTGCAGAGCCACCACCATCGAATGATAATGCAATTATTACTTCATATAATTAACATGTGAGTATCTTAATTAATAAACATATTTATAACAAATATCACGCAACAAAAACACATAACACACAAAATAATCATTCGCCGAGAATCTCCGAGATCCTTCGAGAACCTCCGAGAATCCTTCGAGAAACTCCGAGATCCTTCGAGAATCCCCGAGATACTCCGAGATCCTTCGAGAATCCCAGAGATACTCCGAGATCCTTCGAGAATCCCCGAGATCCTTCGAGAACCTCCGAGATACTCCGAGATCCTTCGAGAAAATCAAAAACTTCTTACTACAAAATTATTGAGCTTTTGTTAAGCCTCAATTTTATTAACAAGCGAGATGTTAACATCTCAATAAACCACACATGTTAGATGTGTCTATTTTCTAATTATTATCAAGCAATATCTATTGCTTACATATACCAAACTCAGGGCAAATAACTTTCATTACAGACAAACACAACGAGGCTGGTGCAGAGCACGCACCGCCTGTCAGTATGGCCGTGTCGGCGCCAAACCAAAGGAGGCTGGTATCAAAATAGAGACGCGCGAAATGTAAACAAACCAAACACGAAAACAAAGCAGCTGTTAGCAAAAAATATGTTTACGTTAAAAATATCTTTGTCGGCTGACATGTCGGCGCGTTATCAAAGGACAGCGGTATCAAAATAAAGTCTCACGAAACGTAAACAACTCTTTGTCGGCGTAATAGCGAAATACGGCGGCACCAAGATCAAATAGTATAATTATTTAACAAACACAAAAACATGTTTACATAAATATTATTTAGGGGAATAAGCCCATCTTTGAGAATACCGACTGGAAAATCCCGAGCACATATTGTTTACCTCAGAATTTCGTATAAATACGAGGTCTCTGGCAGTACACAAGTCAGTCAAGTACTAACCGCCGATACGAATCGTCACCTATACGCGCCTCAAAGAATCGGCTCTGGTAAATATTGTGAATAAACTTCATACTAGTAACCAAGTTTGTGTTTTGCTTCACTCACCATGAATACCAACGATGTTGTCGAAGATAGTGGCGCCAGCTCTGCTGGTGCCACGCATTTTTAAAACATTATTATCACCGAGCACCCGTCATATAAAATCTAAATAAATAATTTATTATACTAACAATAATTTATTTAACAATTTAGTAAATTTTTTTCTCCTTCAAACATTTTATGTAAACCGCACTTAATACAAAAATGTTTGTGACCACTGTCAGTAGGTAAAGAGGTCATTGTACGAAATTCTTTCTGCTCCGCGTCCGGATTTTAATCACTTCGCAAGCATATACATATTATGTATGGAGCTCCTGCCTAATAATAGCTTTTTGTCCGTTAGTTATATTTACCCACACATCATCACCATGAAAGTCGAAGTTTTAAATATAAATGATTAACTGATATCATTCGTTAAATAAAAAGTATAAAATAATTTTATTGTGAAACTCACAACGTACATCTTAACGTTAAGTAAGCAGCAGTGCGTGTTCTTAATACTTTATGATCTAATATACTATAATTCTTAATACTTCTAGATAACTGATATATTAATTAAATATTATAGAAAATACCCAGGGTCAAGATAGTAACAGAACCCTGCATGCGTTGCGACGTGCGAAAATCGTTGTACTGCAGAGACGTCGTCTACGAACTTTGGGAGTAACCCGAGAACAAAACTAGAACCTTCGTACATACGCCGTTATGTATATGGTTAGTATTTAAATGATAACCATTCGAAACAAATTCTAATTTTTGAAGTTAAACTTATTTGGGCACATGAGGGTAAATTTTCACGGATGAAACGGAAATTAGCGTCACGCTACGGATGTAACGCAATTAGCGTCACGAAGATGTGAAATCTTTTTTCTAATACTTACATTTTTAAAATCGTGATATCTTTCGAATGGAATGTCCGAATTGAATCATTCAAAGAGAAAACTCTTTGAATGATTGAGGTGACATGAAGAGAAAAAAAAAAAGGTATTGAAGCAGTCTTGAATATGAAGTAATTTATTTTGACAAGGATTAATACCAAGATATAAATAAAGAGCCTTTTCTAGCGCCATTTCAATTAAATTTTTAAAATAAAAAAAACACTTAGTGTAGCATAACTATATTAGTTAGGCATATGCTGTCGCGACATTTTTTATAAAATAAATAATGATGTGTTCTGCAAAGTCGTAGTACATTACCATTTTATTTTATCAATCGGTTCAGTAGTTTCGGAGACTATTCAATGCAAATAAACAAACAATCAAATCTTTCCTCTTTATAATATTATACCAAACATTTCCTTTCGAAGCGCAGTCCATTGATTAAACTTGGATTATAGAAATCTATAAGGCGCCGATTCTTGGCCGTCTAGAGTTCACTAGTTTGCCATAGAAGTTTCACTTCTGACTTTTTATTTTTTAACTTTGGTGGAACAGTAAGATACGGCCGAGCCGACAGACCGTAATGTGGCGCTAAACTAAATATTGATGAACGAGGAAGAAATTAAGACAAATTATTAAATTTAGTTTCATTTATTTATTCATATAGTAATATAATCTTACAATAAATTCACGGAAACAGTATCATACATTAATAAATACAATGCTAATAATAAAAATTAACCTTCTTTCTCTATTTTAATTAATAAAATTTATTCCACTACGAAAGAAGGTAAATTATAACAGTATTATTATCAATAAGGTGTTAATGAAAGGAATGATTTGAATGAATCATTAAATGAAAACGACTCTCGATCAGTGGTTCGTAACTATATTCAGGAATATTTTGTGTCGATAGATAACATTATCTACTTATTAATATTTAAAGTATTTCTCAATAATAAACGCACTAAAATGACTAACAAGTCAATGATCAGTGGCGCAACAAACGATCTTATATTTATGTAATTTGAAATTCGAATACTTATTTGTTCTCATATATTTAAAAAACAAATCTCATTTTTATATAATTAAAATAGATAAACTTTTAAATCAATTCGTTTGTTGAAATACCAGCCGATGTAACCAAAATGCACTATCATTTTATAATTACGACAAATATTGTTTTTTTTTAATAGTGTAAACATCGATCCCGGAGGTCATTTTGAATTGCGAATAGATTCAAAATACAAACTTTTAATTGTAACATAGTGTTGTGCTCTTGTTAGGTCAGAAACTATTGGCTAGCAAGTTACGCCACCGGCACCGTTTAGAATATTAGACAAATCTGTGCACGCGTGATGAGAAATCCCACACACTCAAACATTACACAAAACACGTGCCACTATTTCCACCTAAACTAACTTAAATAATAGAAAATAAGAGTAGGTTCCTTCATCAGTTCCGTTATTTCGACATAAACTCAATTGGCTCGAAGTTCAAACATTATATACATATAAAACAATACTATTAAATTTTTTAATGATTTCGTGTACAAGACAATAGAAACAAAGTTATATAATTATTGCACTAATGTGTAGAATTTAACATGAAATATTTCATATTTAAATATGAACATTAAATAATGAAATTTTATATGAAATCGATGATTTAAATATATTTCTCAGTAATTTCGATTAGCTAATCTCAATAGCGGTCTATTACGGCCACTATGTACATAAACATTCTAAATGCACCCGGGGGCTTTGTGACTGATGGTCACAGTTGTAAGGATTTAAATAGTCGCAGCGAACAAACTACTTTATTTTACACAAACATTAATTTTCTTTATCTAATTATCGTACAGTCGCGGTCAAAAGTCCAGTGATAGTTTCACAACATCACATTACGATTGTTGACATGCCACTGGATTTATGTCCCCAGACTGTACACAGAAAACACGTTAACATATTTTTTTAAATATATCGCGCTATTAAGAAATATTTGACTTCTAATATTATAGAAGATTCCGACAAAGCCCTAAAAACGAATGTTATCTAACTCTCATAGTAGATTAAAAATAAAGCACATTGTATTAACGAGAGCCATTTAGCGATCCAATATATTATATAATTTGTACAGGCTAATAATTTTCATAATTGTCCATATGTATGCAAAACGAAACATTTCATAGAAAAACATAATTAAAATTTGTAACATTTTTTTTTCATTCTACATAGAATCTACACATTTAACAGCAAGAAAATTGAATGTAAAATAAATATTATTTTCTGAACTTTTCAGAGATTCAGAGATTTCCAAAACTGTTTTGTTGGGTAGAGTCCCTTTTTGATTACATACGGACAATTAATTCGTCATAGTCGTAGAATAGTGACGGATCTGACACATATTAAACTTTACAAGGCAGCCATTTCCAAAGTACACAAGCGTCATTTTCCTATGAGCACCTATCCACCTATCATATCCCTCATTTTACTGACTGATTCATTTGAAATCCAAAATACATACAATTTTTTCTTTAATGTAGCAAATAATATTTAGATTATGTAGTATCCACGTATGGTATAAAGAGAAATTCGTATTTCTTTTTTTTAAACCGACATTATTCTACGATCATGTCGAATTGTATGTACTAAATACAAGTTGAGTTGATCTCTATGCACTTTCATAATACTTTTAACATAACGGACGAAAAGACCAATACCAAATTTAGGCCACGGCCATGCGTTTTTGAAATATAAACCCGTCTTTTTAAACCATGCACGCTGCCAATATATATTTTATTTAAAAGTGCATAGAAGTTATTTTAATCGCAGTTTCACCGTCTTCAACCGACACCCGCTTTTGTATAAATTGTTTAATCCACAACATTTTATGTAGTTAATCCATTGAGTTTATTAATATTTAATAAACTCTAATTTACACACAAACGTCTAAAATTAATGATAATGTAATTCACTTAATCATTTTTTTAACTTTCATATAAGATTTATTGAATTATAATTTTTTAATTATAATTCATAAATTGGTAAGTAATACCATCAACATAACATTTCATATATGTAATAAGTACTATTTTATTCAGTCACTAAGCGCTTATTTGCATATACAGAAACATATGTAGGTACTAATTATAAAAAAAAATTCAGAGAATATGACTCTTCTATGGCTTTAAGTTTTAGCTTAAATTATTATTGTTTAATGTAATAAGTAAAATAGAATGAGGCGAGACGTTTCATATCATTTTGCGGGTGCCGGGTGTTACAGGTATTAACTGAGCTGTTTTACCGACTTGTGGGTTAAAACAGCACGTTGGGGTCTCGCGCTCAGAAGCGAGCGTAGTGGGCCCCAAAGGAGAAGGCGCTGCCCTACATGCCGTATCCGTGGTAGGGCGCTGGCGAAGGCGCCTGCGCCGTGTACCCGTAGGGCGACGCCTGTGCTCCTACTGGGTACGCCATTGATGGACCTAAAACACACATAGAGTTTAATGACCTCAGACAACCCTTCGCCGCGAGTTATAATATGTATTTTTATTTGCAAATAAAGTTTGTAAATAGTTTATATATGTCAGTTACCTAGTACCCATAACACAAGCGCTTTGCTTCTTGTTTTGAAACTAGATGACGCTCTGTCAATTGTCACAATATATTTATAATGCTTATGATACACTTACGATACATAGGACGTTATACTGTAAATATTATTAATTTAATAAAAAAAAATCTTTTAGGAAAAGATGGATCGGTCAGTGGAGAAGTGACTTAAGTCATACATATACTAGTTCTACACAAACGAGGAGAAGATATTATAAATTTGTAAGTGCACTCTTTTGCAAAGTAGATATGACTATATTTCGTACACATCACGCACGCATGTCAACTGCTGAACGGAGGCGTCCCCAAGTTTACACCACACATCCTGGTCCCGTGCCGGTCCCATTCAGCAAGTCGTCACAGTCCATCGGGCTGGAAGGCGTCATCCACTCCATTTTTCCGCGTGGTAGAGCCCAAGCCAGTCTGGATGCCAACCACCCGTGGTCTATAAGTATGCCGCCATAATAACCTTGTGTTTTGTTCCATCCAGTATTAGTGGTTCCAAAATCCTGTACCCCTATGCGGACAGCAGCGTATTCGTGGTTCTCAGTATTAAGGTAACTGCTTAGGCCGCCATAATAACCTTGTGTTTTGTTCCATCCAGTATTAGTGGTTCCAAAATCCTGTACCCCTATGCGGACAGCAGCGTATTCGTGGTTCTCAGTATTAAGGTAACTGCTTAGTATTAAGTGGGCCGCCGGGCTGTCTATTGTTCCTCGGCAATAAAAAAAACAATATACATATAAATATATTTTTAAATCTTACCAGCTGTGAGCATGAGTTGTGGCTCCATGATCATGGCAGGCTTGGCCTCGTGTTCTGCGCTCTCTGTGCTCCGCTTGGCGTCGGCCTCCTCTAATTTCTCCACTTTCGTAGTAAGTTCGCGAACTGTCTGTATACAATACAAACAAACATATATAAATAACTTATCTTAATCTAATACCTAGGATAGCTTTCATATACCATAGAAAGAAATCTCTCTTCACTATCATTTAGACGGCGTTAAATCATGACTGCAGTGAACTTCCGCTTCAGATCTGGCAATAAGTATACTATTAGCGCAGACATTCATAAAACCACTGTTGCAATTATTTAGTGAACCAGGAAGTTCTAGCAGGAAGAGCGACTTCAGCCGTGTCAAAATGTGAAGTTATAAGAATAGCTACCAGGCGACTTCTGCAGCTTTTTAGTTTAAAATCATACTTGCATTTTTAATTAAAAGATTATATATTACTATCCATGCTGGGGCGGAGAAATAATATTATCCTCTGCGGCCGGGGTCGGCCTGTCGTAAAAGGCGACAAAACAACCTACCCTAGCTCCCTGGTACGGCCCCAAACCCGTTTGGATGGCGACCACCTTTGGTCTTAGTATGCCGCCATAATAACTTTGTGTTCTGGCATTACACACATTACATACACCCAAGTTCCTGTACCCTTATGGGACAGCAGAGTATTTGCGATGCCACTGGCGTTGCAAACACCCACGGGCGACGGTAACTGCTAAATTCTAAGCGGACCGTCAGTCTGTGCTGTCCTACAGCAATAAAAGAAAAAACGCAATTTAAAAATAATTTACCTGAATAAGGAATGGCATGGCAAAGTCCATGATGTTATGTCTCCACGCCAATTCGATCACTACATCCGGTTTCAGTAAGTCGTAACACTGAAAAATATTACACATTTTATTATAAGCATGTGGAAAGCATATCTTCTCCGTGCAGAGGCCGAGTAAGAATACTCCCCCAGCATTCTCCAGGTAGGACTCCAAGCCCGTCAAGATGGCAATCACGGTAAGTGACCGGGGTTCCAGTTCCCTTACGCGGGCGGGCAGCATGTTACACAGCGCAAATATCCATTAGGGGACTGTTACTGTCTAATATTAGGTAGTTCGTTAGCCTGTCTGCAATCGGCCATTTTTACTCCGCACCTGCACGGAGAGTTTTAAGTAGTGGTGTTAAAAACACCAGGGGGTATTCTCCCCGCCCGGACTGGAGGTGCACGCGGAAGCGTATCCCACCGCCCGTGTCATGGGATGTAGAGGAAAACTTGGGGTAATTTTAGTGGTATACCCAACAACGTATGTCAAATAAAATAAATCTAGTCGTCATCTAGTCATGGGTACTAGATAACTAATATACTACCTATATAAACACCCAGAAACGAGACGGGAATAGAAGCCGTGACCTCCGCAAGCGTATCGGAGTGCGATAGCCGTATTGATGATGGCTTAACACGGAGGTCGTCATATACACTACCCCGCGCGGAGGCTCCAATCGGTGAAGTGTGAATCCTCACCTGGTACAGGCACGCGGAGAAGCACTCGTAGTTGTCTCTCTCCAGGAACCAGTTGAGCAGCTCCTCGGCCACTTCGGGTTGGCGCGACTCCGCGGCGTACTCCATGGCGTCCGCGTACAGGGCGTCCTTCTTGCACAGCTCCACGCTCTGCTTCCACCTGTTGTTGCCTGATCAAACCAAACATATATATCAATGCTTCATCTATTAAATAAATAAATAAATGCACTGTGACAATTCTAGCAGCGCCATCTAGTCCGAAAGTAAGTAACGAAAAGATTATGTTATGAGTACTAGACAGCTGATGTACCACTTTTTTTGTAAATAAATACATTTAAACATAAACCCGGTGCTGAAATCGAACCCGTAAACACTACAGCAGACTGCCTGTCTGCTGTCCTACAGCAATAAAAAAAGACTAAAAAATACTAACTCTTTTTCAAGCTCAAATAAACCAAATAAACTTTAGTGATAAATCCACAAAATAAAAAATTAAATTATTACCTTTGTAGAGGTATGCGGCGATTCTTCTAAATTCAGTGAGTTCGTGTTTCTCCAATTGTTGCGCGAGCGCAATCGTGTCGAAGTTGTCGAACGCGTCTATCGACGTCCTCAGGCCCTAAAAATAAAAACAAATCAGAAAAATGTACTGGGACGATTAACACAGCGCGTCCAATCTAGTGCCGAAAAAATGATGACAAGCACCCTGACGCGGAGCGGGAATCAAACTACAAAAATCAAACTTAGAAATACTTTTTTTAAATCATTTAAATTGAGTATTTGAAAAAAAAATATTATTGATTTTTTTAATGTGTTTTAAAACTTTATTATTAATAATATTGATATTTAATGCAAAAAACTTAAAAAAGTTTTTTTTCAATTAATTATAAACAATTAAAAATTGATGAAATTTAAATAAAAATCACGTGACTATAAACGCGCCATGATTGGTCACCATAGTTGTGACGTCGTAATGTTATAGCTATTCAATAACAGTACAGAGATAGAGGCATTGAAACATTGAAAATTTATTTGTATATTTAGATAAATAATAATTAATAACAATGATATTAAGAAATACTTACATGGAAATGATCTATAAAACAAAATTTTTTTTATTTTGTTTTGGGATTATCATGGTGCACTGCTCGAAACCATTTATTTCGACATTTGTCATCTTGGGGAACATTTAAAAACATTTTGTCACGAGTTTTTTTTTGTAGTATTTGTACATAATGGTACAAAACAAGAACGATAACTTTCTAAGTTCAACATTTTTAATTTATAGGGGAATGCCAGGTCGCCATAGTAAATTAGAACCCAAGAGTGCCCAACATATTCATAGTATGGAAAAATGATATATTTGAGAAAAAAAATTTCAAACTGTTAACTAATGATTTAAAGATGGGAATAATTATATTTAAATAAAAAGTACTCAAACGATTGCGAACATTGCGAAGTTTGAAAAAACAACAACAATGAATTTAATTTACTGTCAACTGTATTTTTTTTGTAGTGTTGCCATTTCGTAAATAATTAAGTTGATTAACCTATCATTGTAATCGATTGTAAGATTATTATTTCACTGTTTAAATCGGGATAGTCAACGATTTGTATATCAGATAGCAACTGTTATGCTATTTTAAAAAATTGATTTAAATCTTTAGAAATGATATAAAATTGACTCAAGTTAATTTAATAAAATCGATATCTGACTCATTCGATGTCATACGATCTGTTGCGATGAGGCTATCTTATAGTAATTGATATTAATACAGGTGTTAAGACAGTTTTTATTTAAGTCCCCCTCGGATCGATTATTATTTAATACCATCGTGGCTTAGATTGTAAACTGGATAATTAAATGTATCATTTATTTTGCCATAATTTTTTTTTATATTTATGTCTTTCAATGACCTATAAGCGTTGTAACCAGTGTCTGTGCCAGTGGGACACGCATCTTTTTGGAGGACACACCGATTAAGGTCCGTTTATATCTACAGACATTGAGCGTGTTAGACACGTTCCGGGACAGACACCGTTTATTTACATCTGAGCGTGCCAGACACGTGCCGGGGCAGACACTAACAGGCTCCGTTGTCAGCGTCGGGGCCGCTTTAACAAGCAGTTTATGAACAGCTTTCACAATGTTCAAACACTTCTCTGTGGAAGATTTATTCATAATTGCGTTGTTGCTAGAAGAGGAAGAGCAGAGTAAAACAAAAAAAGAGCAAAACCCATGGCCGTACATGCTCAAGAAAAGACAATTAGAAGGAATCTAAAAAAGACGTCTGCACGGTTCCGATGCTATGTTCACACTGCCCGGCAGGTAGCCACAGACACGTACAGACTTGAACCGTACAGACAAAATATTCTTGCCGCGAATACTGGCCGCGCACGGCCCGTGTCTGTTGGTGTCTGCGCGGTCGTGTAACGATAGAAATAAATACGTTAATAAACACCGTATAAAAGAATATTATTTTGTCTGCCACGACACGTGTCTGACACGCTCAATGTCTGTAGATATAAACGGACCTTTATTCGTCAAATATATTTCAATAATACCTGCTTTTCTGAGTGGCCCTTAGATTAGATTCGATTGCAATATAAGCTATAGGTATAATAAGTTTATTGCGTTTACTGAGGCGTATACAATATTAAGTAGTGTAGTAGTGTGTGGTGTCGCACCAGAATAGCACCACCCCATCTCCTCCCGTGGGTGTCGTAAGAGACGACTAAGGGATAGAACGAACGGAGGATGGGCAGCAGCATCTTTCCGTGAGAGCATCACCAACTGCGAATACTGCGATCGCCAACCCGCCTGCCAAGCGTGGCGATTATGGCAAAACCCCCCCCTAAAATGACAGATACACACAGGCCACGGCCCCTAGTCCCCGGCGGCCCCGTTCGTGGTGGTCACGGTAGCAGCCACATAAGCGACGGGGCAGGGGGTGCGAAGAATCCCCGGGTTCGGATTCGCTACCAAGAACGACGACCTTTGGCCCTGGCAACATACAATGTCAAGACACTGCGGACCAACGAGAAGTTGGAGGAACTGGAGGAAGTTTTGAGCAGACTGCGATGGGATGTTGTGGGGTTATCTGAAGTCCGAAGACAGGGAGAGGACTCAATAATCCTAAATTCCGGAAATCTGCTCTACTTCCGGGAGGGCGACCAACTGTCCCAAGGTGGTGTCGGGTTTCTCGTTCACAAATCTCTTGTGAACAACGTTACTGAGGTGGGGAGTGTTTCGACTAGGGTAGCGTACCTAATACTCAAAATTACCAAACGGTATTCGTTGAAAGTCATTCAGGTTTACGCTCCGACTTCGACACATCCTGACGAGGAGGTGGAAGCCATGTATGAGGACATCTCAACAGCCATCCACACTTCTAAAACCCACTTTAACGTTGTCATGGGAGACTTCAACGCAAAATTGGGAAAACGTAGCGGCGATGAGTTGAGAGTGGGGCAATTTGGGTTCGGAAATCGGAACACCCGAGGCCAGATGCTGGCCGACTTCATGGAGAAGGAGGACCTGTATATGATGAACTCCTTCTTCATGAAGCCAGAACAACGCAAATGGACTTGGATTAGTCCCGATGGTGCCACCAAAAATGAGATTGACTTCATTATGTCGACCAAAAGACAGATATTCAATGATGTCTCTGTGATCAATTCGGTGAAAACTGGGAGTGATCACCGCTTAGTAAGAGGCACATTGAATATCAATCCAAAATTGGAGAGGTCTCGACTGGTGAAGTCTACGCTCCGACCTGCACCCATACAGATCCAAAACCCGGTAAACTTTCAACTCGAATTGCAAAACCGCTTCGAATGCCTCGGTGACTGCGTTGACGTGGACGAGTATAATAACAGGTTCGTGGAAGCTGTTCAAACGGCCGGGTCTAAATTCTTCAAGGCCAGCCGTTCAAAAAGAACCGGAAAAATCTCAGATTCTACTCTCAAATTGATGGATGTGAGACGTCAAATGACCCTTCAGTCCCCGGGCGATGCTTCCCAGTATAGGCAGCTAAATAGACAGATCTCCAAGTCCTTGACTCGCGATATCCGCCGCCATAACACAGAATGTGTAAAGGCGGCTATAGAGCGTAACAAGGGCTCTAAAGTGTTCGCACGAGACTTGTCTATTGGGCAGAGCCAACTGACGAAGCTGAAGACCGACGACGGCAGGGTCGTTTCGTCTAAACCCGAACTTTTGAGGGAAGTCGAGAAGTTCTACGGACAGCTATACACGACCACACGGGCACCTGTTAACAACAATGCTAAAGACCCAAGAGCTAAATTAACCCGACACTACACCGTAGATATCCCAGACGTCAGTCTGTACGAGATTAGTGTAGCCCTTAAACAGCTTAAAAACAACAAGGCGCCGGGTGATGATGGAATTACAGCCGAGCTTCTGAGAGCTGGTGGTACTCCTGTGCTTAAAATCCTCCAGAAGCTATTTAATTCCGTCATCCTCGATGGCAAAACGCCGCAGGCCTGGCACGGAAGTATAGTGGTGCTGTTCTTCAAAAAGGGCGACAAAACCCTTTTGAAGAACTTTAGACCGATATCACTTCTGAGCCATGTTTACAAGCTGTTTTCAAGGGTCATCACGAATCGTCTCGCGCGCAGATTTGACGACTTCCAACCTCCCGAACAAGCCGGATTCCGAAAAGGTTTTAGCACCATAGACCACATACATACGCTGCGGCAGGTTATACAGAAGACGGAGGAGTATAACCAGCCACTATGCTTGGCGTTCGTGGACTATGAGAAAGCCTTTGATTCGATCGAGACCTGGGCGGTGCTTCAGTCTCTCCAGAGGTGCCACATTGATTATCGATACATCAAAGCGTTGAAGTGTTTGTATGAAAACGCCACCATGTCAGTCCGTCTCCAGGATCAGAACTCGAAGCCTATCCGACTGCAGCGGGGAGTCAGACAAGGCGATGTCATATCGCCGATGCTGTTCACTGCTGCGTTGGAAGATGTCTTCAAGCTTCTGGACTGGAACGGACTGGGCATCAACATTAACGGTGAGTACATCACTCACCTTAGATTCGCAGATGATATCGTAATCATGGCTGAAACCATGGAAGACTTAAGCCATATGCTTGATGGCCTCAATACAGCTTCCCAAGGAGTAGGTCTCAAAATGAACATGGACAAGACGAAGATCATGTCTAATGTCCATGTCGCACCTACCTCCGTAACAGTTGGGAACTGTACTTTCGAAATTGTTGACGAATACGTCTACTTGGGTCAAACGATCCAGTTAGGCAGGTCCAATTTCGCGAAAGAGGTCACTCGTCGAATCCAACTCGGATGGGCAGCGTTCGGGAAGCTCCGTAAAATCTTTTCGTCCCAAATACCGCAGTGTCTCAAGACGAAGGTTTTTAACCAATGTGTGTTGCCAGTGATGACATACGGAACGCAGACGTGGTCGCTAACTATGGGCCTTATGAGAAAGCTCATGGTCGCTCAGAGAGCAATGGAGAGGGCTATGCTCGGAGTTTCCCTGCGAGATCGAATTAGAAATGAGGAGATTCGCAGGAGAACCAAAGTAACCGACATAGCCCGGATGATTGCAAAACTGAAGTGGCAGTGGGCTGGGCACATAGCTCGAAGGACTGATGGCCGTTGGGGCAGAAAAGTCCTCGAATGGCGACCGCGTACCGGAAGACGCAGTGTTGGTAGGCCCCCCACAAGATGGACCGATGATCTGGTCAAGATCGCCGGGATAGGTTGGATGAGGGCAGCGCAGGACCGATCATCGTGGAGATCTTTGGGGGAGGCCTTTGTCCAGCAGTGGGCGTCTTCCGGCTGAAATGATGATGATACAATATTAATACCGAGCGTTACGCGATATTCATTTTACGCAATTTTTACATACATTTTTTGTTGAAAACTAAGATGAACAATAACAAATCATATTCCTCAATTAGTTGAATGAAATGATCAATAGTACTAAAAATAATAAGATGACACACGATACCTAATTGATCGATTAAGGCTAAGATTAATCGATTTATTGATTAATTATTTTTAAAGGGCAAGCCCGTGTTGCATTATTGTTTTTCAAACTTCGCAATGTTCGCAATCGTTTGAGTACTTTTTAATTAAATATAATTATTCCCATCTTTAAATCATTAGTTAACAGTTTGAATTTTTTTTAACAAATATTATATAATTTTTTCATAGTATGAATATGTTGGGCACTCTTATTATTTTTCTATCAACTGCAATGAGTGAAAACTAACATTATGACGTCACACGAGCTCGAATTTGTTCGGGAGTTGGCGGCGTGTCTTCGGTACTGGATTCAAAAATAAATTTTTATTTTGAAATAACTTTGGAATTATTGCGAAAAAAAAATAAAATAAAAATAGTTTTGTATAAAACTTATATATGATCTTTTCATTTATTACAAAAAAAATTTTTGTTCAAATACCCAATTACTTGTCATCATTGCAATCCCATTGAAGGATTGAAGACATTTTTCAAGTCAATTTTTATATGTCATTATTTCACATAGGATCGCGCTAAGACGTTTTATTTCATCTTGAACTTAAACGTGCCAAAACACCAACTGATCTTTATTACAATGTAACTATTAAAATATATATAGACCATTTGTTCTATACAAAATTTGTAAGTATATTTTATTTTCTCAAGATTTCTTACATTTTTTTTTATTTTTTATTGCTGTAGGACAGCAGACAGGCTGACGGCCCGCTTAGAATTTAGCAGTTACCGTCGCCTATGGGTGTTTGCAACGCCAGTGGATCGCGAACACGCTGCTGCCCCATAAAGGTACAGGAACTTGGGTCACTAATGCCAGAACACAACACAAGGTTAATATGGCGGCATACTTAAGACCAAAGGTGGTCGCCATCCAAACGGACTTGATGCCCTACCACGTAGCTAGGGTGGATTGTTTTGTCGCCTCTTACGACAGGCCGACCTCGGCCGCAGAGGTTAGTATTCTTTCTCCGCCCCTGCACGGATAATATAGAGATGGATGGATGTAAATCACAATATAAAAGAAAAACACTAACACAATTATAAAAAAAACTAAACAATTAATAAATCAGTATTTGAAGATATGAATTCGTAAAAATGGTAAACAAGTGTAAAAATAAAATAAAAAGACTGTCAGTTGATTAAAACTCACCTGGTAATCTTCTTCATCAATGAGCAACGAGTTCAACGCTTCATTCACAGCTTTGTTGTTAAGGCTCTGAACCGAGCGGAGGTACGCCTTGACTAGCTGCAAGTGGCCCACTTTGGTGAAGAAGTTGACAGCTCGAGTGTGGTCCATGCGCGGGGCGAGCACCAGCAACAAATCGTTCAGTAGCAGCGGTTTGAAGTCCAAGTAGAATTGGATCGCTTTGTAGTAGAGTTCCATGTTCGCAACCTGAAAAATATAATATTAAACTATGTGGTACCTGGTAGTTCAGTGGTGTTATTACACTTGGAGACCAATCTAGAGGAAACTGGTTTGAATCCCTTGTCCATACTGTCTGTTTCTTCTAGGAGGAAACCTGAGCACAGCAGTGGGCCGTTTTGGGGTGGTATTACATTAAACTTGCATTCTCAGTATTATGACTCAGCAGGCACAACATATAATTATGTAATTTTAACACATGAACGCACAAATTTTAATCAATAAGGAAATTAAGACATGTGAATTAGCCGTATCCCGCAAAGGTTTTGGCTCTTATTAAAACTCATTGATTTAAGACCTTCATCAATATATCAACTGTCGATATGGCCTGTTATATAGGCGTGAGTGCTCCGACGACTCATTATTGGCAACCGAGCCGTTACTACCTTCACAGTTGAAATATGTGCAAAGAGGATATTTACAAAGCTTTATAACTCTCCAAGCATCATAAGCGAAGGAGGAGGACCAAGTATGTGATTACCTTGGTGATGATATCCTTGAAGTGGCCCTCGCGCCAGGCCTCGGTGGGGTGCTGCATCATGGTGAGCGCAGCGTTGTCGTACTCCTCGTACTTGTCGTACAGGAACACCAGCTCGGACCACAGGTGCGCATGTTCCGCTGCACGGAGGACCTAATCACAACAGACAACTCATTAAATCAATCCAAAACAATAATTTTGAATGGAATTAAAAAAAAACAAATGTTTTGCAGAGTTTAAATACTAAAACAGTGTACAAACTAACTGAGTGCATCAATATGTGTCTAGAGAAGGTTATTTTCCAGATTATTTAAAGATATTAAAGTTAGGCCAGTCTATAAATCTGGAAGTAAACTGGAACCTGGAAATTATAGAACAATTTTTGTTCTACCCATTTTTTCTATTATGAGAAAATATTGTATTCGTGACTAACAGACTATTTAACACCTATAAACTTCCTCTCTGACAAACAATATGGTTTTCAAGCTAAGTCCAATATAACTGCTGCTACAGTAGATATAATAACAACTATTAAAACAAATATTGATGAAAAGAAACTAATATTAGGTATTTTTATTGATTTAAAAAAAAAGCTTTTGACACTGTCATAATTATTATTACAAAAACTTGAAAAAATAGGTATCGTCGGAACAGCTTTCAAAATTATCCAGTCATACTTAACAAATAGATATCAAGTAGTCAAAATAAATGAACATCAAAGTAGTGCAGAATTCTCAAAAATTACTTAAGGTTTAGCATTAGGACCCCTACTATTTTTGATATATATTAATGGTATACATGATATTGGACTGAGAGGTTATATTACTTTATACGCTGATGATACTAGTCTTTTTTATACTGGAAGGTTTATAAATTTGATGATTAAAGAGACTGATCAAACAAACTGATCTTGACTTACTAACAAATTGGTTCCAAAAAATTTACCTATAATTAATACAAACAAAACAAATTATATAATTTTTAAAGCAGAGAATAAAAAAGTGACTGTTACAAAACACTGACCATAAATGGTGAGCGAATTACAAAAGTACACAAAGAAAAATGCTTAGGACTTATTTTAGAGGAGCAGCTCACGTGGACACCTCATATCGAACTTTCGATTCGAAAACTTTCACACTTGTGAGAAAAAAAACTTTCTTCTCTCACCGGTTCACTAAAAGGTATCTCCTAACTTCTTCCATTACATGTAAAATTCTTAATATACAACTCATTGATAATTCCACATATTGATTATCTTATTGAGGTTATTGAGAAGACTATCTCATTAATAATCTTTAATGCTATTTAGCTCTTAAAATAAACATAAATTTTTTTTGTGTAAACAATTTAAGTTTTTATGTATTAAAATGTCTTCTTTACATTGTACAGTCCACATAATGATTCTTTATTTCTATGTAATTATTAATCAATATTCAGTTTTGAACTATATACTGTAATATATAAATAATTTCATTGCCTTATCCTACACAACTTTAATATATATATAAAAAAACACGCCTTTATAATTAATCGAATTGAAAAGTTAAAATAATTCTTAACATAATAATAAAATTATTGACGAGAAAATTAATGTCATGTTATAAAAGCGTGGGGTGCTTTGTAGATATTTTTAAACTCTGCATTTTGGAATGAAACTAGTAGAAAATTATAAGGATTGGTATCGAGCGTGTTTTTTTAGTTTTTCTAAACTATAATTTATTTGTTGTCAATTCCCAATCGGTAAATGTTTTTATTAATTTAACTCCATCTTCCGGCAGTTGTATTAGTTAAATGCTAGGTGGCGTTTCGGTAGGGGAAAAGAAAGCGTTAATCCTGATTAGGACTATAGGACAAAATTATTAAATTTGCGGATTGTCATCAGGTCTTGACAAATGTGTAAAATTTCGAATTTTTTTGATCGATCAAAGTGGGTAAAAATCGAGTCTGAAAATTACGTTACATAGATACATACAGATGAAGTTAAAAGCGTGGTAAATAAAAAACAGACTATGAATCTAATATACAATTACAATAATAAGATTTTTAAAAAATGTACAAACCTTGGGAATGTTTACACGAGACCAGAAGAGCTCCAAGTGCTCGCGCATCTTGGACGGCTTGTACTTGGAGTAAAGGATGGCCAGCTCCGTGAACATGCCCATGTGGGCGCGCTCCAAGCCGAGGGCCGCTTCCAACAGGCTGATCAGTTCGTCGAAGTGGCCACGATCCTAGAATAAATAATAATATTTAGCCATTAATAACAATGTAAAAAAGCTATTTAGTTATAATCATATAAATCGTGATCTCTTCATGTATACATTTTATCATCTGCATGCACACGCAATGTCCGGGTACTTTCTTAGAAATTTCCATCACTGAGTGACCGATGGAGGTTATGCGTAACCCCCACGGCAACTTTTTTCCAATCCAATTTTTTATTATTCGTTGCAAACAAACGAGAGGTGAAACACGCAAATATTTAATTATCATGTTAAGTAGGCGTTATTTTAAAATGTCAATAGATGGCACCACCTCCGTTTTACATCGCGCTAACGTTTCCGAAATTGATAATACATGACGACTTTGTCTTGCCTCATACATTCGCAAACGTCCATAGGCGATAATCTCTCTTTATAGAGGATTATACGGTTATTTTTTGTTTGGGACTTAGATTGTAATACAATCTATTCCCACGTTAACATAACAAACATAAAGGCTTTGCTTAGGTGATGATTTAACGGAGAGTATTTTAACTATTGCAATCATACCAGTTTTGACTGCATAAAGTACTTTTTTATGTTAATAATAAATAGTTTTAATTCCTCTTATTACGTCCATAAAAAGACATTATTTATGTATTTCAATCATCGTACAAAATTTTTACTTGTTGGTGTCTAATGTGCAGATATTTTACCTTAAATTATAACAAATATAATTTTTGTTCAATATTAATCGGATATACACCGAAGTATATAAATACCGACTACGTGTTTACCTGGTAGTAGTTGATCAGGTCCTCGAGCTCGTCGGCGTGCACGACGATGTGCAGGCCGCACATCTGCGCCAGCCGGAACTCGCCGGCGTCCACGCACGCGAAGCACACCTCCTTCCAGGTGCGCGTAGAGTTCGCCTTGCGAGCGCTGTCCACTGCGCCTGAAACATTCAACACACGCAAACAATTAATTTTTTTTAATAGGTAATATATTTTTTGAAGTGAAACTTCTTTAGCACCGTTGTGATTCGAAAATTCAACGAATCGAAAACTACACCAAAAAGAGACAAACATTAATGAAAGGCTTAAGCCTGCAAGCAAATGAGATAGAATTCAAGTATACAAGTATACAGTATATGTTTCCTATAGCCTTCGTCTCCTTTTTCTTCGGGCTTTCGTAACTTATACACTAATATATAAAATTTAATGTACTTTTCAAAAGTTTCACTTCTGCCGTATGTGAATTGCACACATAGTTTTTTTACAAAACGTAAATTTTACACCCAATAACCCCGACAGCATTTCTCTTGGAAGTCGTATTAACATTATTTATTATATATATAATAATATTTAAAATACAACATTCATTCTAGTCTCAATTTATTCTACCATACATTAACTGTCTTTTTTCTACATAAAAACATACAGGCTGATGTTTGAGGTGCAGTATCAAATATAATTTTTATATTTGAGGAACAAAGGAACAACTAACGACGGTGGGTATATAATATAATCTAATAAAGGTAAAAAGGACGCTAGTGAGTAATTGGCCATGTAATATCAATGGCCTCCGTTGGATCTAGTATGGGGCGTTCATCATAAAAATATGTGAAAAGTTAACACCTGAATAATTATTTTAGGAAGCAACTATTAAATCCTCATGTGTTGTCCCCAGGTTGCATTTGAAATCCCTATCCAGTATTTTTTTTTTTTCAGTACAAGGAAAACCGATTAAGTCTTGAATGTTCTTATTTATTTATTGTTATAACTGTGTACATTATAATGTTGGTAAGTACATTTTGTATCAACAGTTTGCCTTTTTAAGGCGTACAATATTTATAAAGGTATTTTTATGCTTCAAATTATTAGAAAATAATAGTAACATATTCATTTATTTCTTACTTCTCCATAACACGTGTGACAATACATTTGCTCCTGAACACGTTAAACGCTAGACTAGAAACAATGATAACCGCAGTGGACCGTGGCGGACACCTTGTGACCGCCAATACGTCGGACAGTGTGTGCTCGATCACTATGCCGATTTACGCGGCCCGATTGTACAGCCTGGCCACTTGGCATAAAAAATTTTGAAAGTATTTAAAATTTATGGCCTTTTCTACAAGTTGTTTTCAATAATGTTTGCATTTGACATCTCGGAAATAAATGAGTACTTTTTCCATAATTTGCAAAACAAAAAATGAGTTCTATGAATTTTGGACGATTCTTGATATATTGGTGTGGCCCTGGGGGATTGTATTTTGTCGGACACACGGTGTCTGTCATAGCGTTCAACGTGTTATGTAATAAGTTATAAATTTAAGCGACCTACCCTGAAACTCTTTCAAATGCACCAACGTGATAGCTAGTCTGGCGAAGTTGCTGACGTTATTATAGAGCAGTTTGGCCGCATTGTACATCTTGTCGTCGAAGCACCGGTCGCCGATCTTCTGTATATCCGCATGGTTCGGCCCAGATATGAACTCCTCGAGGTCCGCCAGTCGGCCGGTGCGGGCGTACGCGTATATTAATTCGGATTCGATGTAAGACTCGCGCGCCTT
Source organism: Malacosoma neustria (assembly GCA_963693495.1). Classification (NCBI taxonomy): domain Eukaryota; kingdom Metazoa; phylum Arthropoda; class Insecta; order Lepidoptera; family Lasiocampidae; genus Malacosoma; species Malacosoma neustria. The sequence goes on from OY856392.1 coordinate 10,052,845, forward strand.
CTTGCGGGCCATCTGAAAATATTTTTTTTATATGAGACTCTTAATATTACTATTTTGATTGCATAATGACGGCTTAAATGGCTAGGGGCACTTTTTAAGGTTGAGTTAATATTGGTAAAGGGTGTAACTACCTACTTAGTTCCAAGATTATTAAACGATTTACCAACAAATATAAGAGCTAATATAACCCAAAAAAATATTAAAGCCTCACTTAAAAAATACTTTTTAGAGAAATTGTAATCTAAATTTACTCAGTCATTTGAACGTGCGTAGACTTAAGTTTCGATGGCATTGTACAAACCTTAGTGGTTTTTTGTGCTATTATTTTATTAAGCCAATGTAATAACTGTGAATTTGATAAATAAATTAAAAAAAAACTGACAATTACTACTAATTATTATTTCACGCACGGCGTGGAGTCCATCTTGAATGGGTTAAACAATCCAAAACGTAAAAATTAATTCTCTGAAATACATTTTCTTGTACTAAATCATCAATTAGATGTAGAAGAAAAAGCAGATTACGGAAAAAATACTAAAGCAATTGAAGAGCATAATAACGTCTTATCACAATACTCAACAGCGCCCCCTAGCTACTAAATAGAAATATTTATGCAATTGTTACTAAATGCTTTGTTGATGATGATGATGGTAGATTATCTTTTTATATTAAATAATACATTCAACTTCTTTTACATACTGTATGATAATTTCCTTATAATAATGAATATATTATACAAATATAAAACTGTCATCTAGGCTAAAAGAACAGTAGTTCGTTTATATTATGGATACTAGACAATTGATATACTACTTATAAATTTTTCTTACGTAAATAATAATAAATAACATCCAGACTCGGGACAGGAATCGAACCCGTGATGCCAGTGAGGTATGCTCTTAATCCGAGATTTCTTACCTGCAAGTATCTAACAAGGTCCTCCCAAGACTCCTCCCTTGTGGCGGTGTCCACCACGTCCATGTATGCCGAAGGATCATCTGCCTTAATGTAGGAGTCGATGGCCTCCTTGACCAAACCCTGTTGTAGCTGAGCTTTCGCTAGCTGGGACCATACTCCTGGCTCGTTGCAGCGTTCGGCGAACTCGTATGCGCGCTCCAGGTTCTTCACTTGTTCAATCAGCACCTGTAAATTGCAGTTACAAATAAAGTAAGGTGGCACTTAGTCGTGTGATTAAAAAATAAGAATGTTTTTTTTTTAACTGCTGTGGAATAGCAGACAGGCTGATGGTCTACTTAATACTAAGCAAATACTGTCTATAAATAGTTGCGACACTGGTGCCCCTGGGGGCACCCCGCTAATACGCTGTAGTCCGCGTTAGAGGACTGAATTCTGGGACACTTATGCCGGAACACAACACAAGGATATTATGGCGGAATATTTAGAGACTATGGGTAGTTGAAATTCAGTCGGGCTTAGACCGGTCACCAAGCTAGCTGTTTTATCACCTTTTACGACAGTCTACTCCGGCCGCAGGGGACACTATTCATACTCCACCCTAGCACAGAAAAAACTAAAAACTTCTTTGGTTATACAAACAAAAAATGAGAATATCTGATATTATTTTGATTTTTAACAATATTTAACAGTATAACATCGAACTGAAAGCATTGCATTGGAGGAAACACTAGGTAGAATTTAGTTGGTATTTATTCTTTTCAATAAATTTTGGATAATCTGCTTTATCAAATCGATAATAAATATTCTGTTTATGTCACTTTAAAGATGTTTTTATTTTAAAATGCTTTTGAAGTGTTATTAAAGTACTCATAAGACCGACATCTTAACAAAGTCACAGATTAAATAGTGCCTACAAAAAAACATTTTATTGCTGGAGTAGGCATATAGATTAAGGCACCACAAGACTGAACCATCCAATCGGCGGTGATTACCTGAATGGCGGAGGTGTTGACGTCGAACTTCTTGAAAATAGCGAACGCCTCCTCGTATAGCTCGTTGTTGATGGCAATATTGGCGATGTCAGGCGCATCATAGTTGTCCAGTCGGTTAATGTATTCCATCACACGGCTGCGGTCCGCCTTTATTGCTGAAAAACACATTCAAAATCACCATTATTATTTGCATTCTAAAATATCTTGATTCAATCATTTAAAGACGTCTATGTTAACAACTACACCAATGAGAATGAAATATTTTGATAATATTATGTAAGTTTATTTAAATCTGGGTCCACTAATTTTAAGTCCATAAATAAGGTTAATTTTTATTGCTAATAGAACAGTACCAGCCTCGGTATGCTAGCTTAGACTGTATATATCGAGCCTTTACCGCCATTTTATCGTGACATTTTTACCTAAATAGCTTTTTTTATTGCTAACGACGTTTTATACTATACAGGATAATGGCACATTGAGATTAAGAAAATAACTTCAATAAGAAGTTATAGCAAATGCTAAGTTTATCGTTAGCGCAACCGATTTTTATATTTTAGAGTAACCAACACAATAATTATTTATTGCAAGTACTAATACTATAAACAAAGTCACAAAAACGTGTTGCGATAAGTTCATTCCAGTGAAAAGTGTGATGCAGTAGCTATCTCTTTGCCCTATATTTACAATCTTTAATCTTAAAAAATAATTACCCGAAGAATGACGACGTAAAACCATTATTTATTCATTTTAAAATGGTATGTCAGTATTTTGAATAACTATTGCAGTGACTAAATAGTATTGTTACATAAAATGTCGACGTCGGCAGCGAAGGTAAGTAATTAATTAAGTACTTAACTGTTGTGATTTTGTTAGTAAGTAAAGGCGTAGAAATAAGGAGAAATTACTAATTTCCTGCCAACTTCTAACTCAAAATAACGGTTTTTACCGGGTATAAGAACTATCTATATCAGCAAATAAGCGATATTAACCGCCTATTTTTAATGTGACTTCCGAGGCACGGATAAAAATGGTCGGAATGGTCACCCATCCAGGCACAACGCAGCTTAGTTTCCTTACCTAGCTTTGGTAGTCACTAAACCAATGATCTTTTAGCACCTCTGTACGGTCGTCATCTCTTATTAAAGTAATCTGTTACCTACCTAATTTAGTACTGAGAATTTAACACAATATGATCCGTTCATGCTAAGCTCTTTCTGAGTGGCCAACTATGATCACAAATTTAAGATCAAATCCAAGAGGCTATTGTGTAAATGTTTTAAATTACACTGATTTTATGAATTGGAAATCTTTCTCGCAAGCTTTATTACCAGCAAAGTTCAAAATAGCTTTTAATTACTTAATAATGGTGAATTTTCAAAAAGGTAATCCAGTAAATACACTCCAATACGGTTTCTTTGAAGATAACAACAAACAAGTGTTGAATATGGACCTGATTATCAGATCGAGAGCAAATATAGCAACTATCGCTAACGGACCAGCACAATTATACCATGAGGAACTAAAAATTTCCACAGCGAAGTATAAAGATCTAATTTATCTGTGTACTAAAAATATTATTCCAAACAGATACCACAAAGAATATTTAAACATGAATAATGACGGAACAGTTGCTGGTGTTTTGCCCGAACAGATGCAGATGACAGTGACAAAGATAGTTTGGAGTCGCATGTGCATCATAATTTTAGTTCAAATTATTGAACTCTTGTCACTACATTCTCTTTCAATCCACAATGCTCCCCTATCACACTGTTTCTTATCATATCAATCAAATTAACCTTATATATACGTCACAAAGATCTCATTTCAACTTCCTTTATTCTACTTTCTTCTGCCGTACCAAACTTTGACTGCCATACATTAGCGTTGGTACTAACACCCTTGATGGACAGCCAGCCGTGCCTTTATCTTCAGCCAGATATCTTCCGATGTTTCATAAAAGAGTTAAGCGTTCCATTCACCTTATTACTTGATATTATTACTTTTCCTTTCAATATCACTCTTGTGCTTTCCATCTGTTGTAAACATACACCCTAGGTATACAAACATTTAAGCTTTAGATTTCATTTCCTATTTGTATGTTACACATTGTCATCACTTTTAAACTGTATAAGAAATATAATTATACTTTATATATTCTTAATTTGTTTTTTATTTATCAGAATATTAATTTTACCCATCTATATTTGTTAATTTATCTAAAGTTAATGGTACTAATTGTGGTTTACGTTAAAACTTCTGATATTTTTAACACAAGGGTTAACTCAAACGCCTGAAAGCTTCTAACGTCGTCAGATTGACAGCAAAAATATTGTAAGCGCCCAAAAAGCCTTAAAATCAAATATTTTTTCATAAATTTTAACGGTTACACGTAAGGATTCAAAAATCTTCACTCTATTTTAAATTTCAATTTAATCTGTAAAAGCACTTTTATCTGTAAAATTATTTTAAAAAAACTTCTCCTGTAAAATTTGTTTTTTGTCGCTTACGATAAAATGGCGGTAAAGGCTCGATATAATAATAATACTCTTTTAAGAGAAGTTCTCAAAATTTGCACATTAACGATCAGAAAAAGAAAACATCAAATGCTGACATTTAAATATATCATCTTACCTACCCTACATCCTAAAAATTATGAGCTACCCACAAATTCTTTGAAAAAATATTAGATATCATATACAATAAGTAGAAAGTGTCCAGCTGTGTGCAAAAATGCTGCCAAAAGGCAGCACTAGTTCAGCTAGAGTGCTATGAATGTAGCTGTAAATGATGAAGTATGCCTTGGTCTACATTTGTTACTTCAAATAATACCACATGGTAACTTACCAGTAAGAATTAGCAAGTTCTGCAGATTCCTGTGGTCTGAGAACACGGAGTTGTCTAGAACAATCTTCTCAAGCAGTTCAATGAGTTCATTGGGCAGATCGGCTGTCATGAACGCCTTCACCGTCACCGAAATGTCTTCAGGGTCTTGGGTTTCAGAGAGAGCTGTTTGTACTACCTGCAATTAATACATGCATTACATTAATGAATGATATATGATAATCGCTTACAACGCCTCCTTGCTGGGTTTGGTCCAACACGCACGCGCACGCACACGCACACACATACACACACGCATATATATATATATACAATATGCGCTTACAATAGTGAGAATTAACCCCAAAATTAAGTACTAGATGCCAATACATAATACACCTACACCTGGTTTTACATGGTACCTGTTTTACATGTGTAAAAACACAGATTAAAAATTACCGAATTTTGATAAATTTGTAAAAATGTATATTCCCATATACACATCGTTAATAACATTTTGGCAACAATGATGGCAGGAACGGGAGACTTCCCATATTGTGAAATGGGAAATAATACGTATATACATAAACACCTGGTGAAAGCAAACGAAATAAAACTTTTATTTTTGAGTTTTTATTTTGAGTGCGAGTTTATGTATTAGAAGTGGTAAGTTTTTATATTTTATAGCTTTTTGGAGCCTTTGTGTCAATTTTCCAAGCTTTTATGATGCCAAAAACATCGATAAAAAATTCAGATATATTTTATTTTCGAAAACTTAACGTCTTTGGAAACAAAAATTGAAAGTAAGAGTAACGGGCGTTGCTAATTCTTTTTTTATGAAGATTTCTTTGTTTTATTTTTGTTCCCAATCTATAGTGGGTAGGTATCTATAGGTAGATTTTTAAGAAGTTTTAGTTAAATAAAGGACTGGATTGAGCACATATTGGGGCGCTTTTCGAAACAAAATCGTGTTTTCGTTTTACGCTGTTTTGTCGAGAACCTATCTTCCATGGCATTCGGGGGATAGATATTCTAACCATGAGAGGTATAAGTTCTTATTCATTAAATTAGTTTAATTAGAGTTAGTTATTTTCTTTAAATAACTAGCTAGCTTTATAATCAATAATATTAGCCAATTAAATACCTACTTTGATTGCATTTATGAAATACAGTAAAATACATAAACGACAAATAAAGAAACAAACTTTCCAACATCTAATTATATTTAAATGAAATTATCACTGCCGCATACCTGGTCAATAAGCTGCCTCTTGTATGGATTGGACTCGGACAAAACTTCGAGCCAGAGGTCCTGGTCACGCCTCCTGACGAGGTACCTGGCCTGGGTCTTGAAGAGCGAGTTGTCGTTGCAGACAGCGATGAGCTCACGGTCGCATTGTCCGCGCTCGTACGCCACGCACGCCAGGTGAGGGTCGCGCTTCTCGCAGTAACGGCCGACCACACGAGAGTCGTACCTATTTATTGGAATATCCACCATCATATCATCAAATTCCACTTCGCGTCGTCACTTGTGGCTCTGTTTCATGCGATTATTATTATTACGTGTTTATGATTTATGTATTTTATTTTTTCATCTACTCTGTGTGTATTTCTATCTTACTAATTATAGCTACAAAAAATAATAAAATAAAAACTTTTTAACAAAAAAATTAAACCGCCGAAAAAACTGAAAAGCAAAAAATAATAAACCTTTTTTTATTAACCTTAATAACTAAGTTCTTAAACTAATGTAAGTACGAGTATACCTAAGTAATTTTGAATCGGCGCCAGTGCCCTCACGTGTGTGCCCGTTCGGTTTGTTGTCAGAGCAGTAAGTGCTATAGATATATATACTAATAGAGTTAACATTAGCATGTCGGTGATGCGAACCCATAACATTTTCCTCTACCAAAAAGTGCTCAAAGCGGCTAAAGAAGTTTTCACTTCAATATTTAATTTCATATGATATTTTATTTATAATATAATAGGACACAATTTCGACAAATATCGAACATCTTCCTAATATCGATAAATCAAAAAAACAATTGATAACACTAACGCCCCACTCGATTAGCACGGCACGAGAAGATATTCTGTCTCAGTCACACGTCAGCATTTGTGTTGCTATCTTGTTCATAAGTATCGTCGCGTAGAAAAGTTTTCATTTTGTATTTGTTGTTATTGATCGTTTTTATTTTTACGTTTTACTTTTTGTTATAATTTTATTGTTGATTAGTTTTACGTTGTGTTTATTTAATTTCTGTAGGTCTTCATGGGATCTGTTATACATCATACTTGAAAAATAAAACGATTGCACTCACCATTGGTTCTCCTTTAGGAACCTCTCGGGGTTGTTGTTGGAATCGATGTATATCTTGGCGAGAGCGTTGTGCGTCGCTGGTTCAGTGCTACCTTCGTGGACGCGAGTCTCCAGCCATGGCAGAAGCAACTTCAATCTGCGGATAAATGGCAAGGTAACATACATTGTATTTTTTTTTAACTTTAGTGGAGTAAATTATAGTAACAATTATAGTCTTACCTATTATGCGAATTCTGAGATGGAGTTATGAAAATGGATAAAATTAGAAATGAGTATATTAGAGGAAGTGTGAAAGTAGCACCAGTGGTTTAAAACTTAAAAGTAACAAGACTAGTGTATGTAGTTTGGCTATATAATGAGCAAAGGGAAGAATACTGTATAACAGGAAAAATTATAGAAATGAGTGGGTGGATACAGGAAGAGAGGTAGACCAAAGAAAATATGGATGGAGTGCATAAAGGATGATATGATTAAAATGAGTGTGTATGTTGAGATAATAGGTGACAGAGGAGAATAGAAAAAGAGAATATGTTGTGCCGACCCCATATAATGTGGGATAAGGATAGGAGGAAGAAGAATATTAGTCTTACCTATTTCTCTTCTCCACTTCAGCGACCAGCTCATCAGTTGAGAACTGTCCCCTTACAACGAGGATCAGGTTCTTAATAATGTCCTCGGCACAGTCGACATCGAGCAGACCGCCAACCACAACTGGTAGACGGGAAGGATTTACCTAAAATATTATATACATAAATGTACTATGGCAATAAAAACAGCGCCATCTAGTGCCAAAGTAAGTAACAGCGCTTGTTTTGATATTCTATATGAGTTGATACATATCAAACGTGCTTAAGTCCACTACAGTAATTATTGAATGTTTTCGGTAAACCTGATTATACGCGCGAAAATAAAGATTTCAGTACAGATCAAATCAAACAAAGTCCAATCTTACTCATTGAAATAAGGGTTAAAATATTAGTTTTCTTTTCAATATTGCCTAAGTCACAATGTCCGTATAAATCAAACTCACCCAAGTCCGATTCGACCAATGACAGACAGCCCTACACAGTGTCATGGCCGCCATTATTTTCAAAAGCTGGTGGAGTTCGTAACGGATGCTTTAATTTTTATTAAATTAAGGAAACAAAAATAGGTGTTGTGAAACCAGAATTAGCTAAAAAGAAGTCACAGTTGAAGCACAATGAAAAAACAGAAGAAAAGACAAAAGGATTTATAAGTTTACTGTTCTAATTTCACTTTGTTTGAGTTGCGTCATGGTAACGTGGTAATTCATACCATTCAAAAACAGGACCGAACTGGACAGTATAAAACAGATATCAACCCCAGGTTCACTGTTGTATGTTTATAAGATGGAAAGTATATTTAATATTAATCTATTCTACACAGAAATACTAAATAAGTGAATGAACTTTTTTTAGCGAAATTATTTCGTAACTTCAAAAAAAAAAATCATTTTGTTCATTTGCCAAAGTACCAAATAAAATAAATTATTTCTTAAAATTTGTACGTACATTACCTAAAGGGGGTTTCTAATCGATTCGCAGCTACAGGAGAAACCCCATCAGAAAAACGTGGAGGAGACCGAAAATACTTCGATTTTCGTTCGAAGAGAGAAAAGTGAAAAATTAACTGACGTTAAAAAACTTTTTGAAAAGCATTTTGGTGATGCCTGGAGATACCCGACTTAGAGTATTACAAAATGTATTGTCTCAAAATGAAAACTTGCCACAACAAGACGATTATAATGCAGTAAATGATGGTGCTGAATACCTACCAGATGAAATCTTGGATTTTATGTAATGGAAGGACAAGAACCACCTCGTGCTTACTTTTATGGGTTTCTTACGAGTATGTAGGTACTACCTACCTATACAATTTTTTTTGCATTGACTGCCCTTAGTTGATTCGGTTTTATATAAAAAAATGATACTATGGCGTAAAAGGGTAGTGGTAGCTAGGAATATCACTTCATAATATCTATCATTCTTATGTAAAAGTAACATTTTGTTGAGTAAATAATTTTGTTTTATTTTACAAACCCGTTTGGCGAATAACGTTTTAACAGTTTTTAGGTAATTATAAGTAAATTTTATTTTGATCTTTATGTTTTTTTATCCCAATTATCTACTCACCTGAGTACGTCCCTTTATAAGTTAGTTACATCAAAAAAGCCTAAATCACATTGGGGTTTTTCATAGTCGCTTAAGTCCAGTATCAGTTCCTTGCAAATGAGCTTAAATGCATATTGTTACTATCAAAGGTGCTTATGTCCAAAATTAAAACCGGTTTATTTAAAAACCTGATGATGGTTTACCTTTGCTTTTCATAGTGCTGCCCATCGGTACTATTTCGAATGGTTTGGCAGTATTGCACTCTCCTTTAAATCACAAGGTAAGTCGGACAGCAGCAACACCGTTTTCTCAAAAGTTTACTAGCTGTGACTTAAGCGCATTTGATGTGTATCGACTCATATGTGATCTATAAGATTGTGTTCGACAACTGATATAAGTACTACACTTCTCTTTTGTATTGTACATTTCTCATCAAAAAAATCGAAACACCCCTGAAGTTTAGTTTTGAATGAGTCTAATTTTTTTTAAATTTTCAAGTGCTAAGTTGAGGCGCGCTCTTCGGTGGGCTAACGTTTAAAAAATCGATAATTTAGGCAAAACAAAATGTGATTAAATACAGAAATTCCGACGGCTTACACGTTGAAAACAATCTCTACATTCATTTATTGGACTAAAAAATTCGAAAAGTTGAATTCAAATTTAGAATTCTGGTACACTATTGTGTAGACTAAACTGCCAGTTATTTATTGCCATTTATTAGTTTAATAATATCAATCCCCTTTTTAGACATCGGGATGAGTCTGGTAAAACAAGAACCCGGGACTACCACCTAATCTTATATGATATTTATATTTACTAGACAATATTGTTCTGTCGTTTACGACAGTACGCCCCTAGCCGCATTCATACACCGCCCCTGCACGGAAATAAATTACAATATACGCATTAGATTAGAAAAACTGCATCTTACCATAGTGAAAATTGAACTTACAAGATAATATCACCACATACCTTCTGCACATAAATCTCGATATACTTCTGCAGACTGTTCCTGTACAAATAGAGGACCAAGTCGTGGACGAAGTCGAATCTGTCGCAGACTATAATGAGGGGCAGCTGGTCGGGCAGCTTGGCTTCCTTCAGGAAGTTCTTCACGCGCTCCGCGTTGTAGCAGTTCGACTCCCGGCAGATGCGTTCCACTTCTTTGATCTGACCCGTTTTGCAAGCAGCCTGTAAAAATATATTATAACATAAATATGTAAAAAAAATTTTTTACTAACGCCAAAGTACTCGTAAGTTAGCATAGCACTTGTGTTATGGGTACTAGACTTTCTTTTCTAAATAAATAAATATTACAAACACCCAGCCGCGGGTCGGGAATCGAACCCGTCAAGGTCAAAGGTCGTCTATTGGTGGAAGAACTATATAGCCAAGAGGCACTCATCATACAAAAATCCTTTAATTTCATGTTGATATTCTGTGGGGGTTGACAGAGTACATATCACAAAAGTGTTTCAGTACTTATATATTGCATAAATGGTTTCCTTTATCTCCTTTGCCTGAATATTGTATTACCAACTATAAAATTGTGTGCCATTATGTGATGACAGAACATGTAACTCTTTGTATATGCTTTTTGTAAGATATTTATTTCACTAACATGTTTTATGCTATAAATTATTATTATTATGAAGATATAAAACTATTTTGTATATTATCTTACCTGAATATATTTGAAATGCACTTCAGGATCCTGGCTGAAGTTCACAATAGACCCCAAGAAGTAGAACAAGCCTTCATATGTCTTGAAGCTCTCAAACAACTCAATCAAAGCTTTAGTTGTAAGCTGTTCGTGGTATTTTGTTGCTATCTGTACGCAGATTTGTAGATTTTGACGAATGTTCGCTTGCAGCATAGCCTTAAGGCATTCTAAGGAGTCTTCAACAGAGAGGCTTCCAAAGAATGTGACGAGCCAATCTGCTGGCAAAAGGTGGGTGTGAACCTGAAAAGAAAAATTGTAAATTAGAACAAGTGACTATCAGAGATCATCACCTAACTTAGTTCTCACATGAAAATAACACATTAATATTAGAAAATAAAATTGTATAAATTGTTTTGTAAACCATACTGACATCGGCGACCCCTTTCATTAAATGATATTGTGAAAGCAGATTAATAAATTATACGATTAGTGAAAATAGCTTTCAGGAATTAGATTGTACTACTGTAATAATTAAATTCAGCTACTGTCATGTATAAAGTATAGGTAATTTATAAAAGTTCAGTTTAAACATACCAACAGACTGAGAATGACTGTGTTATCAAGTAAGGGGGAATGTTACTAAATAAATACTACATAACCTATTTTTGCCAATTTTTACCACTCTCTTTTACCCTCTCTTTGGTAACCATCCGTAGTACATGAGAAGTCACCCCCCTCCCCCTCTAGTTGTCACGTGGTAAATCATAAATACGGTTTTCAATAATTTTTTGCAGACAAAATCAAAAGCAGACATTTCAAGTATAAACTAAACGCTAACCGCGACTTATTTGAATATAGCTCGGAAAAGCGCAAAGTTCCTTCAGAGGATATTGAACACGTGACGAATACCTAAATGAATACCTAATTCCTTGACCAAGCGCGGTATTTTGAAAACCTCCCTTCCCCCTGAAGAGGTCACGTAATATGGGTATGTTTCCTAATGTGAGTATATAATATTGTATATGTGAGTATATAAATTTCATAAAAAGCACACAGAGAATTTTTCCTGAGAATTTTCAAATTTACTTACTGCATATTAAAACAGCAGTAACTACAGAACTAACCTGGTATAAAAAATATACATTGTAATTTAAGGAGTACAGTTTCCATTACAAGTTTGGAGGTGCAGGGGTTCCTGTCCTCCAATAGTTTAGTTGTGAAGGCAGAGTTCTTCCTTGGAGGTCTTCTTGGTGATAGTGTTCCAATAAAAGTCGGATTCAGGATTCCACGATTTATTTGGGAAAAATGGGCTGTTTATATTTGCAAATATGGTATATAAATACTTAGATGCTATGTAAAAACCATAGATTGTAAAAGTGAGATAGAAGATATATGTGCGTACCGTGTCGCGCGACGTAACCAAAGAGTGCGGCTTTCTGCGCTCGCCGCATTTCTCGTGCGCGTCTCGATTGAAGACAAAGCATGGTGCTGCTGCTACATAAGTTTTAGAGCTAAGCAGGAAAGCATAGAGAGATAACTCACCACAGCCCGTTTGATGTCATACAAGTCCGTGTAATGTTCGAGGGCGCGTTGCAAGAGTCCCGCTTTCTCGCAGAGCTGCGCGACGTGCGCGCGGTCGTAGTGCGTGAACATGGCGTTGCCGAGGATCGCGTCTGCCACTTGCGGGGCCGACATCAAGTTCATCTCCAATAACCTGACAACAACGACATCGTCAATTGCATTATTACGCACACACAATGAATTAGATTTTTTCCGTGCAGGGGTGAAACCTCTTAACCTCTGCGGCCTGGGTCGGACTATCGTAAAAGGCGACAAAACAACCTTAGCTAGGTACTAAGGTAGGGCCCCAAGTCCGTCTGAATGGCAAGTTTACAAGTATGCTATAATAATCTTGTGTTGTGTTCTGTCATTAGTGACTTAGGTTCCTGTACCCCTATGAGATAGTAGCGTGTTTGCAGTGCCCCTGGCGTCGCAAATATTCTTAGACGACGGTAACTTGCTATTAAGTGGGTCGTCAGTCTGTCTGGTGTTCCTTAGCAATAAAAAAAATACACAAAAGGTATGCTGTGAAAATAGAATTATTTTATATGTAGGTGTCGGCGTGCATTAATAATATATAGGATAACAATCACAATATCATTACAATATATGTGATATATTGTAATGATATTGTGATTGACAGATAGCAAACTTACCTGGTTTGCAAAGGTCCTTCCTCAGGTCGGTTATTCTTCAAAGCATCCAACAAGAAAGCGGTGCACTGCTGCACCATATTCTGTTCCATGAATACATCTACGATCTGGTGGATGTCGGCCAGTGGGGGCTCTTCGGCTACCAACATGCCGGCGAAACCAGCGCCTTGTTCGGGATTAGTGCGCATCACGGATCGCAGGAGGAAGATGTAGTCTGGCGTATAGCCAACCTGAAAAAATATTTATTGTAACTTCCTTTATTACATTTCATGGAAAGCAAAAAACTAATTAAGAACACAGTTTTTAAGTACTTTTTGTCAAAAATAAATACAATGTATTTCACAAAAATGCTTAATATACCTTTTTAGCGTACAAGACAATTTTCTGGAACTGTCCTGTCTCAGCAAAACACTGGATCACTTTGCTGGCAACATTTGCTCTCAAATAGACAGATAACGCAAGTGTTGGATCCACCTGTTTCACCAAATCTCCCAGTTCTTCTGAACATTCTAATTTTTCCTCTTTGAGCCATTTCTCAAGAAGATTCTTACGACCTGTGAACAATATTTTTTCATTATTATAAAAATCTAGGCAACCTCTGTTATTCATCACCTCACTTTTAACATTAAATTTAATATTTTCGTTATTTTATACTTTAGGAAAATGGTACATTAAATTAAATCATAAATAAGCAAAAAATATATTTAATATAATTAAATTAATGCCACCACAATATACGCAAAAATGTCTTGGATATACAATGAACAGTTTGCAAAGTTGTTTTCAAAAAAATACTAATAATTTTATCCAGATTTACTCAACTAAGACCAAACAATGGCTTGAAACAATTGGAAAAAATTGGCTTCCGGCGCAAACAAAAATATTAAGGTACTTTTTAAGGGTTGTTCAGTTATTTAAAAAAAAGCGTGGGGCACTTTGTGCCATATCTTTCGTACCATTTTTGGACTAATCTACCCATCGAATATTTTCAAGAACAGATTTATCGAGCACCCCATGTTTTTTTTTGTTTATATTAAGAATTACTTTTTACTTTTTAATTCAATTTATCACTAAAATATCTTCTTTAATTTTATATTATTTTGTTCTAATTAAAATATGCTTTAAAAATTTAATCAGGCATAATATATATGTCACCATTTTTTAAATCCTAATCAGGATAATGATATAATCGTATCACAATAAACTGGGTAAAATCGAATTCAAAGGTTACAAACAAACATACAAATGAAACTAATAAGTGGGGAAAAAAATTACCTTGCAACAAGACCGGGCGACAGAGTTCAAGTGATTCAAACTTATTCAACTGCGCTTGATCTAATAGGATGCCGAAATATTGCAACAGAGGGGACGTTTGCCCAGGTTGGGTGGGCACTTGCTGGAAACGCTGAATTGTTTGAGGAGTCCGGAGAATTCCACGCGGAGCCATCGCCGCCACCTAAAATAAATTATTATAATAAGGCACGACGTTTTTTATGGCAGTTTGTGCTAGAACATTGCAAGCAGAAGTTGCATGTCAAGATTGAGGATGTGCAAAATTGGGACAATAATACTAAAGTCTTCATGCTCCAGGAAAGTTCTTTTCTCCATCAGATCCTAGCAAGAGTATATGTCAAGAAATGTTAGGTATTTGTAATGTAAATATGTATAAGCAGAAGACCATAAAAATTATAATGTGAAGATGACGATGGAAATACCTTGGCAGCTTCTCCATACTGTCCATTTGTGAATAGCATATTGAACTTCCTCACAAACAGTTCTTCTGCACCCGCCAAGTTATTTCTTACAGCCAATCGCAATGCCAACTCAGGGTTCTGTAGTACAGTGTTGATGTATGGAACTATGGAGTCTTCTTCTACAGTCACTGATAGCACTTGTCCTTTACGGTTAACACCTAAAAAAACAAAAAATATTTTTAAACATACTAACACAACATTTAGATATTTAATGATTTTATAAATTTAGTTTCCATAAAAATTAAATAATAATCACAAAAAACAGTAGTTCTGATTTAATCATTTGTAATATTTTATGGTCCTTCAAGCCTGATTTTCAGATATCTAAGACAGAGTTTTTGTAAACATTTATATTTGTATAAACTCTAAAAATTCAAGAGGAGTGGTATAATTAATTCTTTGTTTTAAATTTTCAAGATTTGTAAGACTCTTATTTGTTATAGTTTATACAAGAGGTTATGAAATAACTGTTTTTTTAACTTATGACCATTATCATAAAAGAAATATTATACTTTCTAAAAGATACATTACCAATGATGCCACCAGTGGCTTCATGAGGAGCAGTAACAAATATGGTATCGGACGAGATCCTGTTCATGAAGATGCAAGTGCCCGTCTCAATGTCATACATGTGGATGTACCCATATTTGGTGATTAGGTATATAACGTCATATTTAGGCGAAACCTGCATCGCTACGGGAAAGTCGTTCTGTGCTTCCGCCGGGAAGAAAACATCGACGGCTTTCTTTGGGAAGGGTTGGTTGCCGGCTGGTGTTTGGCCGACCTCTGTAAAAAAAAATTAGTTATCTTTAGTGAAGTTCCTTTGATAGTTATTACATAGACATATTGAAAAGCAGAAAAAGTAATTTAAAGTTTAAAATAGTAAAAGAAGTGTAACATGGAAACAGGCTTTTCTTTTAAAACAACTTATAGGAATCTTCAATGAGATTGGAGAGGAGTGATTGCTATCTAGGGAACACAAAACATCCCATTGGGTCGAAGTGTCCGAGATAACTCTCGGCCCCGAAATAAGATAAGATATAGGAAACAAATTTAAGATAATATTAGAAAAATTTGAAATATATTATATTAAACATTCGAAAAAAAAACTAATTGGCTTGTGTTAGGCAAGGATTACACAAAAGTCAAAATTAGAACCTAAGAATTTTGGGCTGTAAAAATCCTTAGTCCATTCAAAGAATATTTATGCGAATGAGCAAATTACATACCAATAATATGAAGCTTTCCCCCCTGGGCAGTTCTGACAGCAAAGCAGAACAACGTTGATGGTTCGGCATTGCCCTCAGCCTTGAAGGTGGCGAAGGACGCAGCATGACCCTCGATGGGCTGCGAGCATTTGCGCTCCACGGAGTACAGCTGCATAGCACCAACTACGCGGTTCTGCTGAGCTGAGATACCTATAGAGAAAGAAAAAATTATAAAATGAACAATGCTTTAGTTTCACTATCGTCTTCAGTCAATCTAGTGTTAGACGTAGGTCTTGTAGATTTTGAGCTACGAATTCCTATCTCTTATCTATTCCATATTGCCCTGAACAGCACCTTTACTCCGGTCTTCGGGCCAGCTGCACTACAACACTATGATTCTGACTATATTCAATCAAAAAATACAAATATTCTGAAACTCACCCACAAGCAGCAGCCACTGGTGTTTAGGATCAGTACGGTAATTGATGATTTGACAATCAGCAAGAGAAGAGTGCCTATCGAACATCTTCACTGGGGTCGAGTCGCCTTCCATGGACCAATGATACACAGACATCTTGGTGACCAGCGCCAATGTGTTCAGAGAGATCCACTTCCAAAAGACAACATCTTCGGACATGGTGTGGGCCTTCATCTTTGACTTCATCTCGATGTTAAAGATTTGGAGCGTCTTTTGTGCTGTTGGAAAAAGAAACAATTTTTCACTGGAAAGGCTGATTTAAGACTTAGAGAATTTTTTTCTGATCTGTTCTCATAACATCCACGTCAAAAGATTCATCTGAAATTTTTCAAAACATTTAATTGATATTATCTACTCAATTCTTTTTCAAATAATTTTTGAAAATATTAATTTTCTTTCAATTAAATTGACTGTATATCACTGATTTTGTGATTAATAAGTTTAAATTGGAAGACATATTTTCTCTATAAAGATATAGACAAGTTTCAGATAAAGACAATATAAGATTATATCATAAATTAGTAAGTAGTCTTTTGTGGTGGGCCAGCTAAATGAAATGAGATTATTGAGCTGTATGAACATAGATTAAATTCAAAATGAGATGAGTCATCGGGCGCGAATCGTTTGTAATTATTTTTTATATAATACTAAACTCTATATGCCTTGCAATACCAGTAATTATATTTTTTTTTATTTCTGGTATTAGCAATTTAAGACTCCACACTTCCGTCTCAGCATTCGCATCTACGCAGCATGTAACAACATCCTTTCATCTTAATATATATTTTTAATGTAGTTATTTTTTTTTATACCAAGTCATATTAGAATCTCATTATTACTTCCGAGTCATATAAACATTTAAATAATATTAGAATGTGTGTGCACGTGTGTTTGTGTGTGCGTGTGTCTATGAATGAGCGAATCTGAGTACTATAAAGCTATCGTGCTACAGTTTCAGTTTTATTAGTAATCTAAAGTAAGGAGCCATTCCTTTAATTTAAATCTTGTTTCTGTGGTAG
Source organism: Malacosoma neustria (assembly GCA_963693495.1). NCBI lineage: Eukaryota > Metazoa > Arthropoda > Insecta > Lepidoptera > Lasiocampidae > Malacosoma > Malacosoma neustria. The sequence goes on from OY856392.1 coordinate 10,070,365, forward strand.
TTTAGTGGATGAAAATTTAAAATTTTATTTATTTTGTTATAAAGTGATATGCCCATGTAATGTTGTCGCCTAGCTTGGGCTGTACCATATCTAGGGAGCTAATATATATTGGTGTTGTCCGTTAAAGATAATAAGTAATCGGGGAGTTCGTCTATGTTACAATATTATATTTATTATGTATAGTTGTCACACACTTAATACATTAAACTTGCATATATAGCATATTTGTTGGATAACAAAAAAGACTAAATGCCAGTTTTTAGCACAAGTACAAGTAAATAAATAAATAAATCAACAATTTCAAAAACAGTCTTCTATACAATATTGATTACCCCTATGGGCCAGCAATGTGTTAGCAGTGGCACTAAGGTCGCAAACATCCATAGCCGATGATAATAACAGCTTACTATTAAGTGGGCCGTCAGCCTGTCTGTTGTTCCTCAGCAATAAAAAAAGATAAATACACACAGAACAGAATAATTTTAACTAGGACAAAAACATTTTGTCCTTCATGGGATAGTATTAGAATGGACACATCCATTTTTATTGAATATTTGGACACACTGCTCACATCACTATATACAAAACACTAATACAAGTATATTACTTAATACAAGTATATACAAAACAGTTTGAATGAAACCATGATATAATTAATATAGTGTAAATATAATCGCGGGCTTAGCCATAAATTTTTAAGTAAACAGTTTTTTAAGATCAAAATTGGCCGCCATGTAAGCTTTAAAACATTCAAATCATTGCACCCTCAAACACTACACAAACACTCATATTATAATTAAATACCCTCTTGATTAATAATTCTGTGTGGCAATACGTTATTTATTTTTCTCTTTAATGTTCGTTTCTTTATGTATTTGTATTTCTATGTAAAATTTTTATTGAAATAATTCATACATAATTTTTTTTTTATGTTATGCCTTCATTTTGTACTATCTACAGTGTGATACTTTTCTGGCTAATTTTCAGTGAATTATGTATTAGTATGTAAATTTGACATGCGTGCTGCGTGATCATTGTTTAAATAAACAATATTTCTATATAATTTTATCGAGAAATTTTCTTTGTAAAATATCCCAACATAAAATGAACGCTACCAAACCATCGGGTAGTTAGTCGGCCCACGCACCGCGAACAACAATGTTACCAAAAGATATTATCGTGTTACGGGGCGATAAGCTCCAAAATTGAAAAGTTCCCTGCATTGTGTTGAATAATTTTGATGACGTAACAAACAACGCATCCCAATTGCGCCAACATTTGCTTACATCGTTATGTAATCAGATATGCTTCAAACGCTGGCTACGTAGTGCTTTAAAGCTATAAGACTACTACGAAATTAGTTTTTTGACTATTTAAATGAAACAGTATAAAAATATTGCTCACAAAAAGATTTTGTGTAATGTTTATTTAAATACTAAATTCGAATGTCTTGTGAATTCATTATATCCTATCCAGCCAGTAAATAATAAAAAAAGTACAAATTCAGAAAATAACGTACCAGTGGATAGTGAAAAAAATGTTCCCGAGCGAAAACATGGAAATAAGATATGATAATCAGTTAATTATCAAAATAGGTAGATATATAAAATAGTATACGGGTACTAAATGAGTGATTAATGAAAAAAAAAACAAAGTTATGAAGTTAACACAGTAGGAGCATACCTACCAGAGCGGTCAAGTGATGCACATCACTATTTAATTTTATTACTTTTATGAAAAAATGAAATGAATATATTCAATATATACTAACTGAAATTCAATTTATATAACCACTAGCTGAAACAGAACATAAACATTGTTTTGCAATATAAAAAAGTATCCTATGTGAATCAAAATTGATTCAGCGGTTTATGTGTGAAAACGTAACAGACAGACTGAGTTATCTTCACATTTATAATATTTGTATGGATATTAGTATCGTGCTAGTGACACACTCTACATAACATTTTAAAGACGTGTCACTTGATCCGCTGTAATAATGGTTATATATGAAATACCAGCAGGTTTAATGTTAATAATACAAATAAAAACCAATGAACATTTTGTTTGCGCGCTCAAATTAATAGTTTAGATCTATACACATACTGGCATACACCATTAAAGGCGTTGAAGTGAAAATCAATAACCTAGCATAATAGGTTTAGCTGAATAGATAGGGAAGCGCGTGCTTTTTTCCAAAAGCCCGTACGGTTTATTGGTTGTAAAATCTCTAAGGCGGATGCGAAAACTATTATGAAACGTGACACGGAAAAATTAGATATCACGCGACATTCACTATAGCAAAATTAGAAATATTACAAAAATATTCTTTTTATATCTTACTATATTATAATATTCATATATAAACTACAGAAAATCTGGCGTACGAAATCCTAATGCAAACTATAGAGTAGTTTGCGTGCATGCCTAACGACCCAAGCACAAAACGATTGCAGGACATAAGCCTATTTAATGAGTAAGACCGAGTAAAACACACATGCCCACGACTACCTCGCGGTCGGTAATACCCGCAAAAATGTGCAAAACTATCCTGAGCAAAATTACAGGAACACAAATGAAAGCATAATAATAACAACCAAAATATCGCTGGTCTCGGACATCCCACTAAGCGATACGGTATACTGGTATACCCGCCACGTTTGTATGGGACGGACTAGCCTACACATACCAGTGATCACGGTATTCAGGTTTCTTCGTGATGTTTTCCTTCGCCATCGATACATGGAAATTATGTTGTATACACATTCGACGAGAAAAACTGTCTATTCGTTGCATGCCATCGTGGAAAATGAACTCGTGACCAATCGGTCTCGAGAGTGTGATACCACTAGGCACGTATCTATAATAACTAATTTGCGTAGCACACAAAAATTTTTTTTATTGCTGTAGGACAGCAGACAGGCTGACGGCCCGCTTAGAATTTAGCAGTTACCGTCGCCTATGGATATTTGCAACGCCGGTGATATCGCGAACACGCTGCTGTCCCATAAGAGTACAGGAACGTAGGCCACTAATGGCGGAATACAACACAAGGTTATTATAGCGGCATACTTAAGACCAAAGGTGGTCGCCATCCAGACGGGCTTGAGGCCCTACCACGTAGCTAGGGTGGGTTGTTTTGTCGCCTTTTGCGACAGGCCGACCCTGGCCGCAGAGGTTAGTATTCTTTCTCCGCCCCTGCACGGATAAAATACAAACAAATGAAATAGATGTGGCTAAATTCGATTTTGCAGATGACGCTTTAAACCTCAATCTGAAAAGGATAAACGAGACTTCTTTGATGTTTGAATCAGCAAAAAAAAAAATATTAAATTCATTTCTTTAACTTCTTCCTAGGAAGGTAATGGGGATAACCCTATGCTTATTCTGCTCTGGACCACACCAACCAGTACGTAAAAACATACTGGAGATACATCGAACGGTAACAAAGGTAACGGTAACACAACTAATACATATATCTCAATAAAAAAATAAGTATAAAATCTATCTCAAAAAAAAAAGTAAAATATAAGTCATCATAGGATTCGAAAGGCATTTCAAATAACACCGAGTCAATCAATCTATAATTGAGTTCTATTCGACTTTCCCTTTCATTAATTTGAGACGAATTGTAAATACGTGGAAAATTATGAATGAATAACGTCCGTCTGTGGCGTTGACAAAAATCGATGTATCACCAGTGAGTTCAAGTACGTCTACGTCATCGATGCCAGCTTCAACTTGATTATTCCATTTAATTATCAATGTAGGTATTTTAGGAATAAATAATTTCGTGATAAAACTGTATAAATATTTACTATTTATAACTTGCTAGCTGACCCGGTAAACGTTCTTTTGCCATATAAATTAATAAAATTATGTTTTGGATAGGATACATCGCACAATGAGTAACCATGCTAAATTTCAACTTAAGCGGTTGTATAGTTTAGAGATCTCGTGATGAGTGGTATTTTGCTTATAGATAGATATATAGACACATTTCGGATAGGACTATCGTAAAATCCGTTCTAAGCGAGCGTCTACATCGCAATATAAATAACTATGCTAAATTTCAAGTCAATAAGGCGTATAGTTTTAAAGATCTCGTCAGAAGCAATAAAAAAATCTGCTTATTTCAATTAATATACGAGAAATTTGCAGGGGGCTTTCACCGGCAATTTTATAAGGAGTAACTTAGTTCACTATTATTTTAGAAAAATGTTAGGTGTACCGCGGTAATAACAATAAAACTTGTGTGGGCGAATTTGAGGAATCTGTTCCGTAAATTGATTATGAATAAAGAAATTTCAATCAATAATATGTTCCAAAAAAACAATAAAAAGAAGAAACCTTTATAAAACGAAACCTGTTATGCTTGCAACTGTATAATATTTTATCCTTAGGCCTGTCGTAAAAGGTGATAAAACAATCCACCCCAGCTACGTGGTAGAGCCTCAAGCCCGTCTGGATGGCGACCACCTTTGGTTTTTAAGTATGCCGCCATAGTAACTTTGTGTTGTGTTCCGGCATTAGTGACCCAAGTTCCTGTACCCTTATGGGACAACAGCGTGTTCGCGATGCCACTGGTGTTGCAAACACTCATAGACGACGCGCGACGGTAACTGCTAAATTCTAAGCGGACCGTCACCCTGTCTGCTGTCGTACAGCAATAAAAGGTTGAAAAGAAGTGAATTTAAAATTCAATCGATTTTTTTTATCTATGCCTGTAATGTAATGGTGATTTCTTATCCAACTGTTAACGAGCATCAGGCGGACGCATTCATAGGACACGCCCGCATCGTACCTAAAATGACCGTGTGGGCGTAAAACAACACCATATGGCCGTCCTAATAATCAACAACTGAGATTGTCGAACTAACCAATGCAATTTACAATTCCATGAACTTTATCCTTTTTAATTGATATTTGACATGGATAAAATCACGGTGACCCACCTAAAAATAAGCAATGCCGGGAAATTGTTTATTAATTTGTACTGTGTAAAATGAAACTATAGATGTGACGACTTTTTGTGTTTAACTTCCGTGAAAGTCTAAAACCCAGTCTTTTAGTAAGCTTTTTTATACCTTAGGCTGAATTTAAATTTAGAATATGCCGCAAGATAATGACGAATGATTATTATTTACTTTAATATGAAATTGGAGTCAGTTTAGCAATCTTTTTTGATATCGATTACCCGCTTTATATTTAAAAACATGTGTTTCTGGACTACCCCATTTTTTTTTTTATATTTCTTGGTATAAAACAAAGAAGTATTTTATTATTAAATTGAAAACATTCGATTCGCGTTTACGTAAAGATGAACCTAGACTCAGACAAGCGTGAGTCATAGTTGGCTAGAACTATCCGCAACAAAGCAGGCTATTTCCCGTTATGTAAGAATGTGAACAACTTCCAAGTTTGGACATTTTTAATACACATTTATAGCTAAAAGTGGGCACCGTGCCCAATACAGCGACGCATCAAAGCTCCGACTCTCGTAAACCCGCATAACTAACCCCTTTCAACGTAATATTTCATCCTGATTTTTATTTTGTGCTATTTTCAGTTTTAATGAAATGTGAAAATGATGATGAAATGATGTTATGAAAATAAATATTCTGGGTTAATATTTTATTTTAACATATACTGACTGACTTTTATATACTGACCTAGCAACCATTGTTCTGATATATAAATAAAAAAAAAACTGAACTTAATTACGTTCACCCCTATTTCACCCCCTTGAAGTTTCATTTTCCCTATAAAAAGTAGCTTATGTCCTTCTTCAAGATCGAATCAATCTTTATATCAAAATTCATCAAAATTGATTCAGCGGTTTAAGTGTGAAAACGTAACAGACTGACAGAGTTACTTTAACATTTTAATACTGTATGTATAGGTAAATATATTGCTTGGTCTTAACATATTATTAAACGAAATTTTTCAATCATAACTTGGGAGACTCAAACGAAACAAAAACTGAAGTCATTCTTTCTAAAATATATATATCAGAAAATATAATATGAATACAATCAACATGTAGTTATAATCAGCATTTGTATTGTTTGCTTATTGTGCTCATATTATCTGACAAGACATGACTTTGTCAGATATCCAAATTATTTATCTGTCAATATCAAATCAAATTAAGGACAGTCATTATTTATAAAGATAGAACACACTTACTACTTATTGGGTTCACATTATGAAAAACTTAAGTTTCCGTGCAGGGGCGGTGAAAGAATACTAACCTCTGTGGCCGGGGTCGGCCTGTTGTAAAAGGCGACAAAACTACCCACCCTAGCTACGTGGTGGTAGGGCATCAAGCCCGTCTGGATGGCGATCACCTTTGGTCTTAAGTATGCCGCCATAATAACCTTGTGTTGTGTTCCGGCATTAGTGAGCCAAGTTTCTGTACCCTTATGGGACACCAGCGTGTTCGCGATGCCACTGGCGTTGCAAACACCCATAGGCGACGGTAACTGCTAAATTCTAAGAGGGCCGTCAGCCTGACTACTATCTTACAGCAATAAAAAAGTTTGTATAACTCCTATGTATTTTTTTTTATTGCTGACTGGTGGACTGCCCACTTAATAAACACAATAATACTTAAGCAACGTGAGAAGCACCGCAAACCGCTGTCCACTATGGAACCGGAATCACTAATGTCGGAATATAATACAGTTATTATGGTGACATGCTTATTGACCAGGGGTGGTTGCCATCAAGACGGGCTTGAGGTCCTTTCACCTAGCTAGTGTTGTGTTGTGACCCAGGCCACAGGGGTCTGTATTCTTACACCACCCAGCTCGGTCAAAAACCCACAGTGGAATTCTAATATACCTAGTCAGGTCATAAGTATTGTCACACAGTAAAAACTTTTCTTTTAGAATGCTGGCCACAAAAAAGTTTATTGAATTCGAATTTCAAATTGTTCATGAAAATAAAAATGTATAACTTTTAGAATTTTACTCATTTTTTAAATATGGAGTGGACGCTTAAAGAAGACCGTGTTGCAGTTATTGCGTTGCATCGTTGTGGTTACGCGCCAATTCAAATTTTTAACATACTGAAAAATTTGAATATTACCAAAAGATTCGTTTATCGTACCATCAAACGATACAACGAAGACTCTAGTGTAGATGACAGGTCAAGAAGTGGTCGCCCTCGGTCTGTTAGGACTCCAGCAGTGATAAAAGCTGTGAAGGCACGAATTCAAAGAAATCCCAAACGTAAGCAGAAACTGTTGGCCCTTCAGATGGGGTTAAGCAGAACCACGGTGAAAAGGGTGTTAAATGAAGACTTAGGGCTTCGGGCATATCGAAGAAAAACAGGACATCGTTTGAATGCTCGTCTAATGGACCTGAGACTGAAGCGATGCCGCGCTTTGTTGAAGCTGTACGCGGGAAAAAAATATCGGGAAATTCTTTTTTCGGATGAAAAAATGTTTACCGTAGAAGAGAGCTACAACAAACAAAATGATAAGGTGTACGCACACAGTAGTGAAGAAGCGAGCAACCGTATTCCGCGTGTCCAACGAGGTCATTTTCCATCCTCGCTCATGGTATGGTTGGGAGTTTCTTATTGGGGCTTAACAGAGGTACATTTTTGTGAGAAAGGTGTAAAAACGAATGCTGTTGTGTATCAAAATACAGTCCTGACGAACCTTGTGGAACCTGTTTCTCATACCATGTTCAATAACAGGCACTGGGTATTCCAACAAGATTCGGCGCCAGCTCATAGAGCGAAGAGCACACAAGACTGACTGGCGGCGCGTGAAATCGACTTCATCCGGCACGAAGACTGGCCCTCCTCCAGTCCAGATTTGAATCCGTTAGATTACAAGATATGGCAACACTTGGAGGAAAAGGCGTGCTCAAAGCCTCATCCCAATTTGGAGTCACTCAAGACATCCTTGATTAAGGCAGCCGCCGATATTGACATGGACCTCGTTCGTGCTGCGATAGACAACTGGCCGCGCAGATTGAAGGCTTGTATTCAAAATCACGGAGGTCATTTTGAATAAACTTTAATGTCATAAGAATCTATGTTTTGTTAAGTTCATTTTGGTATATGAATGGTTACATAATGAATAAACTTGTTACAATTATTTTACATTAAACATGTGACAGAATTTATGACCTGACTAGGTATATCTACTTTAATATTAAAGAGAAAGAATTAAGTTGATTAAGTTTGTCTATTGATCTAAGATACAAGGAAATAACGGATTTTTGATACATAATATCGAAATCATTACAATTTGTGTTGCGAATCTCTATTGCAACATAGAATACAAGATATTGATACATTTCTGGCTTTGGCATGATTAGGTCTCAAGTCTTTGTGGGTTTTTCTTATCCACCTGCTATTTAATTAAAGCATAAATTAAATTACAATTTATTAAAAGTATGCAAATTCTAATTATAGTTATCATTCAGTTTGATCATCTTTTCTTTTGTCATCACAAAGAAAGTGTGGTCCAAGAAAATATTTTGCAATAAAGTGCATTCCGAGCACAAAGGCATTGTTAGGGAGGGGAAGATTGGCATTTGAATGAAATTTTCTTTTTATGGGACGTGATCCAATTTTAACATTGAAGATATTTGTAATGTGTACATAATACTAATAAGCATCGGGTAAATACTAATTGTCTTTTTTATAATATTGGTATCATATACAAACTCTTATTGAGGGTGGATTTCACAAGTCGGAATGCCGGGTCCAATTTCCATATGGAATCTGGGTGTAAATGTAAACTGTGAATTCATTTACTAAAAATAGTTTATCCTGTAGTACACATTACACAAATTTTTTTATTGTTTACTTTGGGACTAGATGGAGATATGTTAAATATCACAACAGTAAAGATTAAAATCGATAAAATAAAAAGACAGACGAAATAATAATTTAAATAGAATAGAAATTATTCATATTACACTAACTCATCCACAATATAGCAATTTAATTAAGATTTTTTAATTATGATCCATTGGAAACTAGCTAATTATCTGTATTCAGTCAGATGTGTATTACTTACAGCTGATTACTATATACTTAAAAAAACATACAGGGCAAACATTGTTTTATTTTAATAAATAAATTTTGCGTTATCTGAGAAAGGACAAAAATAATTTGTTGCTGACTGATAAAAATAATTTTATTTATTTTTCATATTTACTATAGATTTGAACAAAACAGAGTCACAAACAAGGGCTTATTAAACACAGACGCTATGGAGGTCACCAGTGACCAGCACCTTAATGGAAGCTGCGATAAAACACATATCTTAAAAACTATAAATAAAAAATAATTTTAAGTAACTGAACTATCGACACCTGCAAGGGCCCAATCGGAACATACTGGCCAAAAATGCTTAGCAATTGATATATTAATAAAATACTAACCTTCAATACCAGCCTTGCCCTTAAGCGCGATAACTTTGCTGGCTGGGTTCATGATAGCGGAGTCGGCGCTGATGGGCCGCCGGATTGGGTTGGTTGGGTCCGTCATGTCGATGATCACCACCTCCGCCGTCTCGCCAACCTTCTCGCGGACACAGATGAACTTGTCCGACTCCATGGTAAGGGTATTGAATGATATTGATGCAGGGTTGATACCCACATTTGTGAGCTGGAAAAAAAGTAAAAGATGAAAAATGTGATAATTAAGAAAACTGGCTACCTACATCGGGAAAAATGTCTAGACATGCCGCCTCCGTCGAACGCCAGCAGGAAGGATAGACCCAAAAAGTGCTGGCTTGACGTTGTTAAGGGTGATATGCATACCAATGGTCTGACCACCAGGGTTGTCGAAGACTGTGCAGTGTAGAAGAAAAATTCGTAAGTGGACTCTGGACACTGAAGTGAAAGTTTTGATTGCAAATGGGATAGTAATGAAAAAATGTGATAATCTAACAGCCATAATAATACAAATTGACATGCCAAGACCCCTTAATAAGAGGCATTTAAATTTTAACATCTCAAGTTCTTCAAAGACCATATCTTCAGAGATATAAATGGAATTCTGACTGCACTGCCTAATAAACAGTAGTATTTGAAAGTTGACATATACATCTTAACACAACATACTGCGACGAAATTACATACATAAAATATGACAAATACCATACACATATGCTTATTGTACTCTTGTTTCGTGTATTATTTTCTAATCCATAAGAATCCTAAGGAAGGTGTATCTTTTCAAAATCCCTCTCACTGAGAGCTCATCGGAATCAATTCATGTTGTCACCAAACTACTTATACACATGACTAAAAAAGTTCTTCAATATTATTATTTCGAAAGGTTAGATTTTTTTTTTGTGATTTTATCTGCAATCAGTCCCACAACTATAAGCAGATGTGTTTTGAGTAGTGCTGTCGTGCAGGAGGAAGTACTCCATTGAGTGACTCTCCTTTCCTTATTTTATTTTCATTCTCCTCTTTGTGCTAGGTCCATTATACATATGTTGTCGTTTCAATCTTTTAGGGTAATTTACACTGGTCAATTGTGCTGCCAGGTGGTTAGGATGTTTACTAAGGCGGTTCTTGTACTTGGCTGAATATTGCTTTATAACCTCTTTAACCGTGTCTATTTTAAGTACACGGTGTAGTTCAGAAGTTTTCAGGAACCACGGTGCATTTGATAGGTTTCTTAGTATGCCATTTTGTAAAAAATGGTTAAAACATTAGTTGTAAGAAATTGTTTTGTAAAAAGAAAGGTTAGATTAGGTTTAAAAAGGTGCTAGTCTATTCCACCTAGTACCACTGCGTCCAATTTAATGAGCTATTGTGATCGCCACACATTTACTATAAGCTCTTTGGCAAAGCCTGCCTCGTTGCCATAACTAAGCAGTTTATTAACAGCAGCTGCTCTTCTTCAAAACTATCTTCTTCATCATAATTTTGTCTTTTTCTTGAAGAACAAGATGTGATAGTCCATTAGTTACACATTCTCAGTACTGTAAAACCCAGTGTAGCCAGGTACAGTGTTACCATTTTTTTACAATTTACCTGGGTATAAGGTAAAACTGAGTTTAACAGGAAAGACATAAGATTGACATTGCTATGCCTTGAGAAGTCAGTTGTTGTTACAAGGATTTCATTTTAGTATATAAAATCCTTCAGCTCCATAACTGGTACTAAACACAAATACATGACCATCATGAGATCAAATACTAAAAGTAATTCTTAAGTTAAGCTAATTTATCTTATACATGTGACTGTAACAATGTCTACACATGTTGCATCTCTCTGACACATCAATGCTATCATAATATTACATTTTCATAGTATTGATGTAACACATTTTAAGCGGGTAATTAAATTGACCAAACTGAAAAATTCGTGTAAAATTGAAAAGTCACAATAATTTGTTGTAAAATTTTATAATTATATAATATATTGCTCAATTACACAAATTATTATGTATATTTATACACAGACAATTTCAATTTTTTTTTCAATCTTAGTTTTTTTTAATATTTAGGTACCTACTAGTTGGAATCCTAAAAAAATTTCAATGTGTGATAATTAAAAAAAATTCTTCCTTATGAACGGGTGCATTACAAAACTAGCACATAAAACACACCACTCTTTATTTGTGAGAGGCACAGTCTGGGCATTGTCTTTGAGGGTTTGTTATTATGTCAATAGTAAGTATACATTTAAATTATGAGTAATCTCCATGAAAACAATAACAGGATGAAATTTATAGTTCCTTATATTTATTATATAAACAAATGTTAAAGAAGTAACACTCTGGAGTCTAAACAAAAATTAGGAAAAACCCCTTAAAACTAATCCAAGAAATGTCAGATGAAGATGTCAAGTCAGCTATTCTCCCAATAAGAATCTTGTAACCTTGAGAACTGTGTTAATAAAGACCTACCTACATGCAACATAACTATGTATGGGAATATTTGACTGGATTGTATAGTACAAATTTCATAATGTGGTTGCAAAATATATAAAAAGCATTCAAGATATTTTTTAACAATTTCTTTTTCATTTTAATTATTTTTCAATAACATGTATAGAATAAATTATTAATCTTTTGTTTATTCAGCTGTTCTTAAGATACATTCCATATTTTATGCATAATTGTGATCTGATTGAAAAGGTTCAACAACATAAAAATAGGTCATAGTTATTGATTATATAATTACTATAACTCTAGCATGAGCATGAACTATTGAATAATTTATAACAGAAATTCCTTATGGCAAACATTCTAATAATTTATATAAAAAAATCAACAGAGGATAGTAATAAAAACAAATGAAAAGTGATTACCATATCACATAAGACACTGATAAACTGCTTTAGTCAGTTTGCAAGTGTCCGGTGTGCAATAGACAAGACATTAAAATACAATATAAACTCCAAATTTAAAAAAAATCAGATATTATTTGCTATGACTCATATTTACTTATTTTGAATATGGAAAAGGTCTTTAGTTATAGATATTTCAGAAGATATCTAATTAGAGTGGAATGATATACAATATTTCTGTAAACTTCATTCAATACTGGAATATCCAAAAAAGAAAGAAGAAGAAAGACTATTGTTAGTATTTACTTTTGGTACCTACATCCTGATTATATTTAATTGTGATGTGAATGAGCTCAATGACCTTACGTCATTTAACTTTGGCATTTACACCACGAACCATATGATCGAGAGAAATGTAGAACAAATCAATACCGGCCATATCCCGTGGGCTCGGCATTTAGGGGGTGGTTACCTATCATACTTTAAATTGCGCAATGTCATTACCAAATGCAGAAATTGTCCTTAATAAACAGAAAAAGTAAAGGACTAATGCTTATAACTCTTCATTGCATCTACGTTAGACCGCATCCTCAAAGGAAACGCTATCGGCAAATCCAATAAACCGATGGGCGTACTCACCTGTAAGTGTTCTTGAAAACGTATCGGTAACATTTGAGCCATTGTTGCGTATCTTCTGGCCCTTAACTAACTGAACTGGATAATAAGCGACCCTTTCTAATCGCGAACTCTGAAAAAATATCACGAATCAATTCACTGCTGTCTCATCCGCAAAACACTTTTGACAATCAACATGGCGTTCATGTTCATAACTATTGACAGAGCCGGAAAAAGATAAACATTTTTAATCTAATTTTCGTACCCTAAAAAAATTTACTCACAATAATTATAAAATCCTACATAAATGAAAAGTATGCGGAGAATTTAATGTTTTTTCAGATAAATTTGTTGTACAAACTACAACCACGGCTGCCACATATACAAATGAATGAAAGAGGAGATATCAAAAGAAAAAGATATAACATAATCGTTCCTTTAAAGCTGCGTTCAGATATTTAAATAATCAATAACCTTCTAGCATATGTAAGAAGAGCAAAAAATTAATTTTAAGAAAGTTAAGTTTCTGTGACTTATGTATAATAAAATTAAATAATTTATATAATAAAAAATATTTATATAAAATATTATATTTATATAATATAATATAAAATATAATATTTATATATAATTAAACGACAATATTTGCATATACATACAAAATTTAGTTACATACAATTTGCGCCGTGTAGCCCCAGCCAGTGAAAAGAATAGGGTTACCCCAGGTCATTTCAAGGGAGTCATAAAAGGCGACTAATGGACTACTCCTTTATCAGCTTGCACGCAGCAAAGGAAGTGCACCTCTCGGTTTCCCTCTAGGGATTGGGAGGTTGGACGGCAGTCGCTCCCGTAAAAACCAAAACCAGCCAAGCAATAAAATGGTTAGAACAAACAAAGGTCCAGTCACTGATACGGCGTCGCCACAAAACGACGCGTAGTAGCTTCGCCCGACTTCTGTGATAAGTAGACAAGGGCTGCCCTGCCGTGGGCGAGCACAAGTAAAGACGTTAGCCCAATCCAAACTCCACTTCGCAACTTGGAACATTGGTACGCTAATCGGACGCGCGAGGGAGTTGGTCGATGTACTCTCCAGGCGGGCAGGAGACTCGGTGGTAGGTCAGCAGATCCCGGTTCAATGGGAATGGCTACAAACTGATCTACACGGGTGCACCTGGTAAGGAAAATGAGGTTGCCATAGTGCTCTCGAAGAAACTCCAGGAAGACAATTTCGAGGTGAAACACTGTAGCGATCGGCTTATGGGTGCTTGTCGGTGGGGTAGTCACCCACTTGATAAGCGCCTACGCGCTGCAGGCCGGTTGTAGCGACGCCAATAAAGTAGCGTTTTGAAATCTACTCGGAGAAGTGCTTCGTGGAATTCAATTGTCACTGGGAATTTGAACGTGTTTACGGTGGATTTGGGTATGGTAGCCTCAACGCGGAAGGGGAGGATATCCTCAATGCGTATGCGACTGCCGACCTTGCCATCGTAAACACGTATTTCAAAAAGAGACCCAAGCATCTCATCACTTACGGATAGCACCTACCTTCTTAGGTAGGTGCTATCCGTAAGTGATGAGATGCTCGGGAGGAATGCTACCCAAATTGATTTCCTACTCACTAGGAGACACCACATCAGCAAAGTAGCCAACCGCAAGGTCATACCCGGTGAGAGTCTCACTGCACAACACCATCTTCTTGTCATGGACCTCTGCGTGAAGACCAAAGGCAAATGTGTCGACCGCCTTCAACGCCGAATCAGGTGGTGGCTGCTTGATGAAGTCAACTCCCAGAAGTTCGCCTCAGCCATCGGCGACAAGTGCGCCGGTGGTGAGGGCGAACCGGTCCAAGCTTCAGGCGGCTATCCTAGGCTCGGCGAGGAAGGTGCTTGGCAAGTCTAAGGGCGGACGTAAATGTGACAAGGAGACTTGGTGGTGGAACGATTCAGTCCAGAGGGAGACCAAGGCGAAAAAAGTCCTCTTTAAGAAGTAGCAAGCATTCAGATCTCCTGAAGATCGCGACAAATACAGAGCTGCCAAGCAAACTACTAAGAGAGCTATAGCCAGAGCCAGACAAGACCACTTACAACCACTATACAATAAGTTGGAATCATCTCAGAAGCTCATATATAAGTTGGCGCGCTCCAGGGTCAAACTGGCACAGGATATCTTCAAGTGCCGCTGTGTAAAAGACCCCGGAGGCAATCTGTTATGCGAGGACCTCGCGGCGAAGGAGAGATGGCGCTCGTATTTCCACGAGCTGCTGAACAAGCAGCCTAAAGAGGTGCAGCCGCCAGATCTTCCTCCAAATTAAGGATTAGTGCCACTGGTGACGCCTGTAGAAGTATTCCAGTCTTCAACAGCTAAGGATCAGTGCAGGAGTGCGATAACTACCGTGGTATAAAGGTCATTTCCACAATAAGAAGCTCTTCCAGAGGGTTATCGACTCTCGGATTCGGCAGGAGTGCACTGTCTCGGGGTGTCAGTATGGGTTTCACTCTGGTCATGGGACCATGGACCTGTTCTGTTTTTGCCCTAAGCGCTGTCGCGGAGAAATACAGGACAAAGAATACGCCTCTGCATTGCCTGTTTCTTGACTTCCAGAAGGCCTTTGACTGTATTCCTCGCGCGATAATCTGGTGAGCATTGCGATTCAAAAGGGTTCCAGAGTCGGTTCAGCCAAAGTGATTCCGACCGCTGTTGGCGACACCGAATCCTTCCACATCACTATAGGAGTACACCAGGGATCCGTCCTTAGTCCGTTTCTGTTCAGCGTGGTGTTAGACGTATTGTCAGACAGCATCAGAAACTCAAATGAGCAGCCCCCGTGATTGCTCATGTATGCTGATGATATCGCGCTGGCAGATTCGGACAGGAGTAGGCTGGTGCGACGCGTGAAGCCGTGTAAGGAGTCGCTTCAGAATGGTGGTCTGAAGCTCAATGTTGCGAAGACCGAGTACTTAGCCTGTAACTTCATCCATCCTACATCCGTAGGCATAGGCGGGGAGACGGTCGAGCGCACGGACTAAGTGAAATACCTATCTGGGATCTGCATTTCACGCGTCTGGTGACATCGACATTTTTATCCGTGCAGGGGCGGAGAAAGAATACTAACCTCTGCGGCCGGGGTCGGCCTATCGTAAAAGGCGTCAAAACAACCCACCCTAGCTACGTGGTAGGGCCTCAAGCCCGTCTGGATGGCGACCACCTTCAGTCTTAAGTATGCCGCCATAATAACCATATATTGTGTTCCGGCAATTAGTGACCCAAGTTTCTGTACCCATATGGGACAGCAGCGTGTTTGTGATACCACTGACGTGGCAAACATCTATAGGCGATGGTAACTGCTAAATTCTAAGCAGGCCGTCAGCCTGTCTGCTGTCCTACAACATTAAAAAAAATCGATTGTGTCGCCAAGTCGCACATTGCTGCCGCGTGGGTCAAATGGCGTGAAGTAACTGGTGTCATTTGTGACGCCAAGATGCCGGTAAATTTGAAGGGACAGTTCTATAAGACCATCATTAGGCCTGTCCTTTTATACGGCTGTGAAGCATGGCCGGTGTTAGAGTGACACACGCAAGAACTGCGTGTCACGGAGATGAATATGCTGCGGTGGATGTGTGGAGTAACCCAGAAGGACCGCGTTAGAAACGTCTTCATGTCCGTGACATTGCGGATAAATTACAGGAGTGTCGGCTCCGCTGGCACGGCCACGTTTTACGGCAACCGCATGCTTACGTGGGAAACAAATGTCTGGCCATGCCACCTCCGCTGGGTCCCGGTAGGAGGGGTAGATCCAAATAGTGCTGGCTTTACGTTGTAAAGGGATATCCATGCCAATGGGCTCACTAACAAGGATGCTCAAGACCGAACGAAGTGGAATACAAAAATTCAGAAAGCAACCAGGATACAACTCTGAGATGATGATGATACAAAATTAAGTTACATAGTTTACTTTTTTACTGATTTTAATATAATGTAATTTGAATAGTGTTCTTTTTCAAGATTGTTGATATAAAATATATTGTTTTTTTGATGATACTAATTTATCCCTAATGGGAAACTGTTTTTTTGAACGACACGATAGTATTGTATACTAAATTGCCTTGTCATTTTGATCTGACAATCAGCTGTTTGAATATATTGACATATAAATCCGCAGACAGACTAACGGACGCGTCTGTAAAGCTGCGGCTGACAGCCTTGACTTTTTGCTTATAAGAGATGCTTGTTTATAAAAGTGTTTAAAACAAAAAACTTTTATTTTCAACAATGTTTCAATCCAGTTACGAAAAGAGGAGCTAAATTTCTTCCGTACTTTCAAAAGCTTCTTCTTATCCAAAAGAATTTTGAAATTTGCTCACATTGTCATTTCAGTCGGACCTGTCAACCGCGACTTCAGCCGCGTGCTATAGTGTTTATGGCCCTAACGTAGGAAGTGCGAGTTCCATTTCTACTTACCTAACGTTTTATATATGTAGCATTTTACTTTCTTAACTTTTTCCTCCTTTAGTCAACTAATTAGGCTATCTTTGTTGTACAATATTTTTGTATATTCTTTTTGTCTTTGGTTCTCTATTACTCATGAAATTTTATGTTTATGTAGTAATTTGTAGTATGTACCTAAAAACCTATTGATTTATGTCATTTTATGTCTGTTTTCTGTTGAAGTGTTGATGTTGGAACTTTGAAATTGAAACAATTACCTTTATTAAAATTGTGCATGATTTGCATTTATTTTTCTAGCAAAATCTGTATGGTGTTATAAATCAAGATGGTACTTCATTTTAGTTTTGTGAATCTTATTTGTAATATTTTATACCATTATATGTATACTGTCATTTTATTAGTTTCAGTTCGGGTTCAACATGTTTCATGAGATTTCGAGGCCTTTCAACATGGCCTACAAATGTTTCTCTGTTTCTATGCTTCCTGGAAATGAGCGACAAGATGTGGAAAGGGGAGGCAAAAGTAATGACTTTCATGTACCTTTCTTGTTTTTGTTAGTAGTGAATTAAGTTTATATAGAGCTTCAATTTTCGTAAGCAGTCAAACATAGTATATGGCCTAAGCCTATAATCAGCTATAGATCATAACTAGAGATAAAATCATGGAATGTGATTGTTGTTGTTTTTCATTAACAAAGGAATAGCATCATAATTCACATCACAAATCTTATATATAAAATTCTCGTGTCACAATGTTCGTTCCCATACTCCTCCGAAACGGCTTGACCGATTCTCATGAAATTTTGTGAGCATATTGAGTAGGTCTGAGAATCGGCCAACATCTATTTTTCATACCCCTTAGTGATAAGGTCACTATTCCACGTGGACGGAGTCGCGGGCACAGCTAGTATTACATAAATAAACTTTAATTTACACAACGCCATCTAGTCCCAAAGTATGATATTCTTTTTTTGTAAATAAATTCATGTAATAACATAAAAAACACCCAAACTGGGGATGGAAATTTCAGCATGACAGTCCTTGTTTTCCAATTACAGAGCAATTTGTGACTTAGTGGTGCACAATGCCGAATTATGCTTAATGGTTAATTGGAATGTGAATTGGTTTTAAAATGCACCAGCAGAGTGCACCATCCATACTTATATTTACTTTTTTAACACAGTTTGAATTAACTTTGATTATTTCCAAAAAACTACGGAATGATAGCTTTAAAATTTTTTTCAACAACAAACAATATTACTAAGGATAATATATAAATAAAATTTCGATCAATGTCAACTTAAAGAAAAAACACTTGTTAATTTTATGTCACTGAGTTGGTATTCTTGGAATTCGATTGCACACATAACTTTTGCGAGTGCTCGATTGTGCGAAGCATTACTGTAGTTGAAACATCAACTTTGAGCATTATGCCGCTTAATGCACTCTAGTGCTGTAATTGGACAACAAGGAGTATGTGCATTAGCTATTGAGCTACTCTGGTAATTGTAATATTGTTATAAAATAGTTAATATTTTATTCTTTTTTTATTTATATAAGAACACACTTGTAGCATTCAGACTTATAATGATTAAATTTTATTGATACAGTAGAATCTGTTTATTAAGACTGCCTATATTGACTGACTGCTCAATATGAAGTAATAACAGCAAAGTTTGGTTTTCATATAAAATTCTTTATTACAAAGTCAGATATAATGACTTCCCTAATAGTGATATGTTGCTTATTATGACCCATTTTTAATAAATTATGTCCAGTTATAGTGACAGACATGATTCCTAGCTAAGCTAATGTGCAACAGGAAAGAGAAAGTTGAGGAAGAACCATTACCTACCATAGAAGAGGTTTTTTAAGGGCTGCAGATTTATTATCACGATTTCCTCATAGTAATATTGAAAATTATAATTTGACTGCTTTAGCTATATTATGATACAATAAATACATACATGCTTAACAAAAATGAGAGGTTATTTATTTTCTACAAAATGCTTTGTATGACAACTGCTTAGTATGATGGGTTTGTCATTTCTCTTCGATGTCATTATAAATGGATTCCATTGTATTTTTCAGTTATAATGCCTCCATCAGCATTAGAACTTCTCACAAGGCTGAATATTGAATACCCAATGATATTCAAACTTACAAACAGAAAATCCAAGAGGGTCACACACTGTGGTGTTTTAGAGTTTGTTGCTGATGAAGGAAAGGTTTATTTACCTCATTGGGTAATTATACATTTACATATTTCCCTGTTGCATACTCATTAAACTTAAACAGTTATAAATGATTGTACTTACGGATATATTAGTTTTTTAAACCACATTAGGAACTCCCTCATTCACAGTCTCATTCATGTTTGTGACATTGTAGGTAAATTTTAGGAGTGTTGTTTCCGATGTTGTAGCCACCTTTTACGTCAATCAGCTAGATAAGTAGAAACTAATGTTCTGCTAGCCATAATATGTCCACCAAGTCCTGGCAGGAGGTCTAAAAAGTGCTGGCTGGACATAATAAGGGATGATATGTGTGCCAAAGGACTCGCTAATATGGATATTGAACACTGTGAAGTGGAGTGAATAGTGTTGAAGGAGACTGAGCACTGAAGCAGAAGTTTCATTTACAACTATATAAATGCTAAGTTATAACTGATAAATATTTAGTGTTTGATATTTGTTGCCTTCTTGATCATTTCCTTTTCTTATGTAAAAGGCAATTGATAATTGATGGAATAGCTTGGGCTATTAAGAGGTGGCTGCTGTGTTATCACCAAATACTGAAAACGAACACTGTAATGGTCACCTTATGTAATAAATAAGGAAATAAGTTCAGTACTGACTATTCTTCTTGGCCAAATTTTTTTGTGAAACTATTTTCATCTTTGTTTCATTCTCTTTATATAACAAACTAGCTGTGCCCGCAACTCCGTCCGCGTGGAATAGTGACTTTAGGCAGCATTTTTTGGATATATTAGATCAATTTAAATTAGAAATTCAACCTACTGATTCCAGCCTAAGCTGAACCCTATCTCATATGATGGATGATATAAATCTGAGGTCAACTTAAATTGGTATATAAAATTTCCGAAACTTATCATTTTTAACAAAAACTAATTTTTTTATCTAAAATAAAAATAGCCTAAGTTACTCCTTGATACATCAGCTATCTGCCAGTGAAAGTCCCGTCAAAATCGGTGCAGCCATTTCAGAGATTAGCCGGAACAAACAGATAGACAGACAAAAATTTAACAAAATGTTGTTTTGGTATATGTACCGTGTATACGTCCGAATGCACTTAGTAAAAAGCGGTTATTTTAATATTACAAACAGACCTACCAATTTGTTGGGTATTGTCAAAAAGTGAAACAACTGCATTATACAGGGTGCTTCAATACACATAATAATAACAGCTCATATATCCCATTGCTAGGTCTAATCCTAGAGGTAATGGACAGTATACTGTATACATGTCATTCTTGTGGAAGGCAGGTTTCTGCACACTGTTTTCCATCACCATCACATAACTATTATAAATATCGCAGCTTAATTATCAGAATGCGTAACTCCATTTGGATAAACATTACAGGAGCAAGTAAAAACTTGGTTTTGGCTTTTGCTATGCACGGGGATTATTTTGCTCATAGCACTGTCACTCATAACAAATTAGCCATATTTTTGTAGAACATACGAAGTAATCCAATAGATAGAAGCTTCAAAATACTCCACTAGTCATCTAGTTAAATTTAAGAGTCTTATTTCGATGTTTCGTAAAGTTACTCATTCTAATAATTAAGCGACGTTACATATACAATATCATGCTTTTCTACAGTTTTATGAAACTATAATTACTTATGAATTTTTTAGATGATGGCCAACTTAGTTTTAGAAGAGGGTTCTTTAATACAAATTGAAAGTGTGTCATTGCCAGTTGCAACATTTTCCAAGTTTCAACCACTTTCTGAGGATTTTCTAGACATAAGTAACCCTAAAGCAGGTAAATCATTTGACAATATTAATTTTTAACCGCACTAATCTCTCCATGCAGGGGCAGAGTAAGAATACTATCCTCTGCGGCCGGGGTGGGCTTGTCGTAAAAGGCGAAAAAAACAACTCTAGTTATGTGGTAGGGCCCCAAGCCCGTCTGAATGGATGGATAAAAATATATTTCTGTTAGAAAAGTGTCTTAATACGAAAATTACAGTTTACAGCTGGACACTATTTCAATCGCTTACCTCTAGTCTCCATAAATGAGAATAGCGATTATTATGGCTTAAAATCTTGTTAGTTTATGGTTGATCAGTATTTTGCGCTGAGACATTAACACCAAGTTTTCATGGATGTTTGACTACTACTCAGATATGAGTTCCAATGTAAATTCAGAAGCATTCTTTTTAGTGTTCTCTATGATCTGGATGGAAATGTGTGAGATTCTGTATTTTCTTTAAGAAAAAAAATCACGAATTTGATAATAAACAATGATTATTTCTAACATGATATCTCTTATCCATTCCAAGTTGGCCCGGTAAAGATTGCTTTTAGAAATAAGGCATAATGTTGTCTATTGTTTGTCTTCTTATATTATTCCAATTAAGATTATTCATTCATTAGGTCAAATTATTATTTTCAAGAGATAATACTAATTTTTATACTAAATACTTATTACTATATTTAAAGTTAGAAACTGTAAAGGTTGTATATTTCCCCATCCCTGCATTGGTCGACATATATTTTAGCATTTTAGTGAATGATCATGAGTGCCCTCTATTAATTTTTACGCTTATGAGGGTACTCCTAATATTTTTCTTAATGGCATTAATTTTATTTTAATAAATTTCTGTTTCAGTGTTAGAAAACTGTTTGAGAAACTTCTCCTGCTTGACTACTGGCGATGTGATAGCTATCAAGTATAATTCCAAAGCTTATGAATTGTGTGTCTTGGAAACAAAGCCCGGTAATGCTGTGATCATCATTGAATGTGATATGAATGTAAGTAGTATTTAATTTTTACCTTCTAAAGAAACATATTGATACAATTAAGCCAGCGCCATCTAGTCACAAAGTAAGTAGCAGAGCACTTGTGTTTTGGGTACTAGACAAATATATACTTTTGTAAATATATCATACCCGTGACTTACGCAGGCGCACCAACGTACGTTAGTTCATACACCACAGACCTCTGTGTCTTATCGTATTAGCAGGGAGTACAACTTCATGGTGTTAATACAATTACTCAGTAATTATCAGACCCTAATAAGGTGCAAGTTGCATGGTAGCCAAGTGGTACCACACTCAGAGACTAAACTAGAGCTCACAGGTTCGACTCTTGCAATGACAGCCAATGCTTAGATCTTCTTATTCATTTCAAAACAATGTAACAAATTAATTACTGGTTTTTAAAACTCTAGGACCTGGTTCTTAAGCTTTAGTGATTTTGTAAATATGTATTATGAATAATAACACATTTGTATCTTGCAGGTAGAGTTTGCTCCTCCAGTAGGTTACAAAGAAGAAGAGCACATGTCAAGAGGTGGTGAGGGAAGCTCAGGAGTGGGTATGGACGAAGATCCATCAACGATGATGCCTGAGCCAAGCGGTTTTATCGCATTCAGCGGAGAAGGAAACAGGCTAGATGGAAAGAAAAAGAAGTTGATCAGTGAGAGTGATTCTGAACCGCAAACATCTCAGGCACGACAGGTTTGTAAGCTTAATGTTTATAAAATTGATCATACAGCTGGCTCAGTGGATGCGCAAGTGCTCTAGATTCAATTCTCATGGAGAACAAAACATTTGATAACATCCGTGGTATAATGGCTAACCCACTTCGGTATGCTTGCGGAGATCACGGGTTCTATTCCATGTCACATCTGAGTGTTTATGTATAATGTGTTTATCATAGCCAGAGATATTTCTCTATACAGAGGTCGAGTAAGAATACAGACTCCTGCAACCGGGGTCAATCTGTCATAAATGGCAACTAAACAACCCAAAGTAGGTGGTAAGGCTTTAAACCCATCTTTATGGCAACCACCTTTGGCATGCCACCAAAATAACTTTATTGTGCGTTAGAATAAGTGACCTAAATTCCAGTTCCCTACACGCTAGCGTATTAGCAGTGCCACTAATGAAATGTGGTAACAAATGAAACACATGTACGATTCCGGTGATGGATCGAGATTGCATTGTACATGGATGAGAAAGGATAGCTCGTGAACAGTGGACTGTATGAGAGAGGAGGGGAGAGACGCGATACCTTGCAGTGGGCAAAGAAATTCGCACTGAACTTGATTCCACCACTTCCCGGTTCGGTTCAGGTCCACTCGCTAAGGAACTGTTGCACGGCACCAGCTAAATGTCACGCACTAAACACTCAATTTTATGGCTCAGCTAATGAGAGTGGAGTAACTAACAGGGAGGTCGAACGGTGACCGTTCCGCGCGTTTAGAAGCTTGCGTGGTCAGGGGGGTCGAACGCCGACCGTGCCGCCCGTATTATTTTCGCTTTGACCATTTACGTCACCGAGAGTGAGGGTAGGTAACAAAAATCAGGAGGCGGGATATTTCAGTTTTTCGGCGGTTTAATTATTTTTTTTTGTTAAAAAGTTTTTGTTTTATAATTTTTTGTGATTATAATCTACTAATTATTACATGCTTAAATTAATCAATTCTATCAAAAATTATGCGTGGTCATAGATATAATCAGTGAGTGAACAATCAATCATTCTCTGTTTTCGTACCCTTAAGGTATGATTCCGAACTACGTTGCACGCAGCAGTGCTGCCGCGACACTGCTGCCGCGGCACTACCGGTCCCCATACAATCTCTATAAGCTTATAAGAGAGTTACGTTTCGAGCTATGCAGCAATGACGCGGCAGCAATGCAGCGGCAGCAATGTAGCGGCAGCAATGCAGCAGCAGCAATGTAGCGGCAGCACTGCTGCGCGATAGAGTTTGTATGGGGACCGGTAGTGCCGCGGCAGCAACTGCTGCGTGCAGCGTAGTTCGGAATCATACCTTTAGGCTTGGAATTTTCCAATAACAAAATAATTTTATGTCACATTGATACTTTAATAGATCATGTAATACATGTTAAGTAATTTTCCGATTTTTATTTTATTTGCAGCAGTACGTCCGTGGAATTCCAGATTATGACTATGTAATAGGAACTCTAAGATTCATAAGGAATTCGCGTCCTCCGAGTGCGAAAGAAGAGACACCTTCGGAGCCTTTCCAGGCCTTCAAGGGTGAAGGTTTTACTTTAAGAACGGCGAAATCTAAGAACTAACCTTATATTTTTAAAATTTTGTTTTGAATAATAACCTTTGTAATTATATTAGAAATAATGGCGTATTAAATAAATATAAACGGCACATTTTGTTTTATATATTGTTTATTCCGACAAATATTGAAGTGTTTGTTAACATCGCCATCTATTGGTATGAATCAAAACTAAGATGTAATGAAATTACTTGAGATGTGCTAAAGCCAGTAAAGCATAATATCCGCTCACTATCATAATCGGCGACTATTAAGCAAAGAACGCCGACTATCCGGCTTCATTTTTTGTATGTATTTCTCGATTAAATTACTATAAATATATCTGTCAATTATGCGCTGGCAGGTAGTGCGTTTGGCGATCGTCTTGGCCGAATAGCCTCTTATTATCAGGTTAAACGAGCTGCTCGTACGTCGACTACCATATTTGATAAAGAAGTTGATTGATAAGTTCAAAGAAAATGGCACGAAATCAAATTGTGTTAGAAGCAACCAATGTGCCTCACGAACTTAATGTTATAACAGATTTCCGAATAAAGGCAATTATTTTCTCTTGAAATTACAGAATTCTTCCGAGAAGAAAACTAACGCAATTTCATTAAGAACATATTAATGAAGTTGCTATTACCTTAATGACGTAATAGCTAACGCACGTTGGAATGCCCACGGAGGTCACGAATTCGATTCCCGTCTCGCGTCTGTCTCCACGCCTTTTCACCGTTTTTTTTTTATAATATCTTGTGTTCTGAGTCGGCAAAGTAGTACTAGTGTCCGGTCCGGCATTGTGCCATCCAGCGATGTGGCAATCGCAACCTAATATTAATAGTGTGTTTAGCAGTATGTGTCCAAATAATGAGTTTTGCCAGGAATTGAGTGATGTAAGTGTAATCAAGTAGACAAGTGTGGTCCGAAAGATCTAGAAAAAGAAAACGTTAGTCCGCACGCTCCCTTAAGCAGGTGCCTAGTTTGTCTTAAGAATAATCGGCCACTACATTGACAATATCGATTTGTTAAATGAAATCATTACTTTAAAGTTGCATTTTCAAGAAAAGCATTCTAATAATCTACAATCTCTTACAATATATTTTCACTAATAACTATTTCAACAATGTCGGGCGCAGTAAATATTTCTAACATTGCCGGTTTTATTTATTAAGTATAAGTTAAAAAATATTTAAAAGAAGTAAAGATCAATAATGCTCCGGTAAAAACTAAGTTTACATCTAAATAAAAGTTTTTTCTTCACTAAGTATTTCTCTTTTTCCCATCCATATGATAGATACAACACTCAATCAGTGCATCCAAATGAGTGGTGGTGGGTAAATTAACTCCCCACTCTAGCACTGCCCGCGCTTGCACGCATCGTGTGAAGCCATGTGGTGTCGAGAAGGCAAGCAAAGTAGTCGAGGGAAACCGAATTTAACCACCAATTAGAGGACAATTTAATGGCATAACCCTCTGGCGGCTAAATCGGTTTCCCACGCTCTGGCTGCACTGAATAAACCAGGGGTGGCATAATCGGCATTGCTCACAGGCGTTCAAACAGCTAGCGGACAGCTTGAGGTGATGGTCTTTTATATAGATAAGTAGAATTACTTTACTATTATCATGATACATAACTTGTCATCATTATCAGTAGCTTGCTGGATTCCAAAGATCTACATAAAACCCTAAGTATTGGCCTAACCAGTGTTTGTCAGCAATTTTTCACCTCTTCTAGGTATTCTACCTATTTCAATAATTTGTTCACTGTAGAAACTTTTTCTTTTTAACCGAAACGTGATTGTTCACGTTTTGGTTGAGCGAGCAAAAACTGCATTTCATGGAGAATACGCTGCAGTGGATGTGTGGATTAACGCGGAATTCTGTTGTGGCAAAGTCCCGAAAAGAATTGCTGTATATGAAGCAATTCTTTAAAATAAATAAATTTGTAAGATGCCGATTAACAAGAGTTTATTTTAACAAGACATGACAGAAGTAGAATGAAAAAACAAGTTACGGTATTCTTAAAGTATACTTTTAAAACATGCCAGTGCTTTGATTATATAAATATACAAAACACGCAGGTTTTAACAAATTCGAGCTGTTTGCGACGCTAGGGTTGCTTAATATTGAGCCGTCAACTCGTGTTATTCCTGAGCAATAAAAAAATAGTGGTATTGAATTGGCTTAAAAATAGTTTTTACAATGATTTAGCATTGTATCGAATAGAACTGTATTATTATCTATACAAATAAATAAAATTGGAGGGTCTGTTTGTATTCACTGGCAGATAGCTGATGTATCAAGGAGTAACTTAGGCTATTTTTATTTTAGAAAAAAAAAAATAGTTTTTGTTAAAAATGATAAGTTTCGGAATTTTTATATATCAATTTAAGTTGACCTCAGATTTATATGATCGATCATATGAAATAGGGTTCAGCTTAGGCTGGATTTAGTAGGTTGAATTTCCAATTTAAATTGATCTTATATATCCAAAAAATGCTGCCTAGTCACTATTCCACGCGGACGGAGCCGCGGGCACAGCTAGTATTAAATATGTTAGTAGATGAGCTGTAATGATTTTAATAAAAACAGAAATATTTCCTGTTAATTGGATACCATTTTAATGACTTATTTTCCTACAGTTTAAGCTTGTTTCTAATATGATATGGATGGAGAGAAGGGGGGGTAAAAATTTACAAAATAGGTCATGTGGTATGTTCCCATATTACACCATAACAGATGCATGCATGGTACACCCAACTAGAGAAATTTTTGCAGTTTTTATTTAAGGATCAGTAGGTAATTATTCTGGTTAAAAGCAAATCTAGCTCATTCTTGTTCTAGTATTATCTTTAAATGCACCATGTCCGTAATCAATAGGACCGAACAGAGTGATGTATGTAGCCAAATCAAAGATCTAAGAAAGAGGTCAAAAAGTTTAGTAAAATTTTGCTACAGTCCTGTACAAGATATCAGAATATTTTGATGCAGCTGTCTAGCGTAAGCTGTGACATTGCACAATAAAATTTGTATAACGCATACATTTGTATTTTTATACATATTCACTAGAGGGCAGGATCAGAATATCTTGAAATAATTTACATCAGGTTCAAATAAATCCTGTTCTTTGTAATAATAGTTCCGTGTTTGGCAATGATTTTGTCAATGTCCATATTATTCGAATAAGTGACAGGTTAAAGTATATAATAATAGAGAAATCATTCATTCAATTAGATGAATTCTGCAATATTAAGGATCACAATTTTCAATATTCCTTATAACTGTTTTGTATTTGATATAGGTAAATTAGTTTTACAGAAAACAAAAATAAATTACCAATTAAAAGAATAAATTTTATTAATTGGAATTATAAAATATACAATGAATTCATAAGTCATGAAGAAAAATGCTTAAATAACTTTGGAACAATAAAAGTTACATTATTTCTATTACCAAAGCAGTATCTATTAAAATTAGTTATTGCAAACTTATAATAACTTAAAAATACAGGACATAGACCACATGGTTGAACAAAATGTCCATAATTATTGATAGTTTAAAAGTAATTTAACTGTATACTTATGACTAATTAACTAAGAATCACATTATCAGTCACTAAAATAATGGAAAATAACCCTAATACACCACATAGTTTTTATGAATAGTACTGAACACATCCCATATCCCACTGCTGGGCTTCCCCCTAGAGGGACAGGAAAGTATACCCACCATATTACTCCAAGGCTTAAGTTACAATGTTTAATTTGAGGTTTCCTGATGGCTTTCCTTCAGTGGTACATTAGGTGAAAAAAAACTGCTCAAGTGGTACATGCCATTATGGAATTCAAACCCAATTGGCTACCATGTAGGTACCAACAGGTGATGATGATATATACTATTAACTCTTTGCACTCTGTTTTATGTTGCCCGGCTGATTAGAAGTCTCAACTACTTGAGTTGAGACACTACTAAAGCAATAGCACTATATTCAATAAGCAGACCATATGTTCACCATATCCTCCATATGACCCATGTATTTTATACTCATATATTACTTAGAATTTTATTATTCTTACATGTTTGATTATAATAATTTTAAGGTACTTCTAAAGTATTTCACCAAATTGGGAGAAATCATCCAAACTTTCTGATTCAAGCAAGCGAAAAAGGCCTCGAGTACAAAGGGTTAACTATTTATTTAGATTGATTAAAATATAAATTATACAGGGTTGGGATCATCAAATCATTTTTCGTTATAAATATTGAAACAATTATTCCTAATGTTTAAACAAATTAGCGCAATTTGCAATATAAGGCTTCCACAAAACATAATATAAGAAATGTGGTGCATAAAATCGAAAATCTAAAACAAATAGAATCTCATTGCATTTCCTTAGTTTTCCACATGGGCTGTTGAAATATTTATACGAAATATTTCATTGAGTGAATATGTTCAGAACCGTTTCAGGAACTCCTCTGAGCAAATCCGAGCGCGCGCATTCACTGCCAATTTCATTTCACTAATCTCCTTATCAATCTCTTCCATGAAATATATAACAAAATCAACTAGCTTGTGTTTATACATCTGTTCTGTGTGGAAATTCGTAATCAGGAAACTGATATGATATCCATCCACTGGTTTCCGTCTGAGTACGATAAAGTTTTCCGCCCTCATCATCATGAAACGCATGAACTTTTTACACAATATTTTTTCGATTTCATCTGCCTGTTTAATCATAATACTGACTCTGATCGAGTTTATTGAAGACTCAATCAAAACTTTCTCATTGGCATTGCGTGAGATCACCACTGGGTTCAACAGAAGTTCTTTACTTGTTCTAACCTCCACCTCCGGTTTGTTATATCTTTCAACAACTTGCGACGAGAAATGCTCTAAACACATCGCTGCTGTAAGCGTATGACGCACCGCTGTTAAATATGGTTTAAGAGTCGCCGACATCTTCAATATCTACTCGACACTAGTTTAATTTTGTTTCTTTACCACACCTAAAAACCCGAACCCGAATCACTTGACAATGACAGATGTTTACGAAAATGAAAATTAGTCATCAGCTGTCATCACGTTGACATTTTGCAGTTACTGTGAAAATTACCATTTACCATGGACTATGTCTTTTTGTTACAAGTTAAAAACAAACCTTAGTTAATCTTATAATTTTAAACGGATACGAATGCGATCTAAACTATATAGTGAGAATTTTCTTGTTCATTATAAAACTAATTGCAGTGTATATTCAACATCTAGTGGGGAAAGTAGGTAGAAAATAGGAGATTGTAAGTGGTATTGGTAGTAATAGAATAGTAAATAAGTAGCGTATAAAATTATTATTTTTATCTGGCAACCGAAAAACAACAATGGCGGACGTGTTGTATAGAATGACGCAAGTATAACGTCCTACGGCATGCGTTTTATTAAAATTCTATTAGTTATCGCTCTGTCAAACATATTTACAACAATACTAGTGAACACATGACCAATTAGAATAATAATCGCAACAAAGTGGAACAATGGCTCGCGAGTTTGACCACCTTTTCAAACTGCTGATTATCGGTGACAGTGGTGAGTGGGCGAGGCCTGGGCCTTTGAGTTTGGTGCTAGAGTGCGCGAACGATACGGAGCTTCGCGGGAGTTATTGAAGGACTAACGTTCTTCTGTTGCAGGTGTGGGTAAAAGCTGTCTTCTCCTGCGGTTTGCCGACAACACATTCTCCGGTAGTTATATTACAACGATAGGAGTGGATTTCAAAATAAGAACTTTAGAAATAAACGGTGAGAAAGTGAAGTTACAAATATGGGACACGGCGGGTCAGGAGAGATTCAGAACGATCACCAGCACATACTATAGAGGTACCCATGGTGTCATCGTTGTTTACGATGTCACTAATGGGGAGTCCTTTGCCAATGTTAAGAGGTGGTTGCATGAGATTGAACAAAATTGTGATGTTGTTAACAAAGTTTTAGGTAAGTTCTCAAGTATAATATTACACCTGTTAGTGTCATACTCCTCTCAGTAAAGTTTTCATATCACTATATATACACAAACAGTCTGTATATTATTTAAGAAAATATAGGTATTAACCTATATTTTAATAAATAGAGCAATGAAATAGTTTTAATTTGATACATAGTAGAATAGTTTGTTAACTTGATGGAATACAATATTATATAATTGTACACTTTCCTTTTTATTGGTGTAATTATAATTATTGCAACTTTTGTTCACTGGACGCTGAAGATTTCTCTTGTAAAAAAATATCTTACAACATTTTTTACACTTGCCAAACATTTTGCTTGTGGGCTACATATATTTTAAATTTAGAACATTTAAATATTAAGGATTAATACAATTTAAATTAATATAACTATTTAGTGTCACTGACAATCATTATGCTTTTGTCAGCTATAAGATAAAAATAAATGTAAAATTAATAAAAGAAATTCATAATTTATTAAACATAATGCACTATTTCCTGCTAAATAACTATTTAATTATGTTCATAAGAGTCTGGTACAAATACTTTCTCGTGTTAGTCCTTTTCTTTTAAGTGTTTTGATTATTTTTATTATCATTTTCACATTTAGCAGATATTATCTATCTATATAATTAAAATGATAGAGGTCTGCATTGTGTGCATCACAGCAAAAACACTGGTTAAACTTCAATCAATTTTTGTAAGTTTTATTTCTTAGACAATTGATTCTTATCTAAAAAAATTATTTAAATTAAATTATTCTGAAATCTTCATTTAATATAAAGTTTTAAGAAACAACAATTTTTACGATAAGCACTACATGTTCAGTGATCATTGCGGGTATCAGATAGTAGTTAATATTTAGATAGATAGATAGATAGATAACACTTTATTGTAAACCAATTATATAAACACAATGAAACTTATTTACACAATCAATGAGTACTTGACTTACAATGGGCGGCCTTATCGCTACAGAGCGATCTCTTCCAGGCAACCTGGGCTATAGAACATTATTGGTGTTACATTGATGTGGAAGGGAGGTATGGTAATAAATAATAATTATATTTTATTTACATAATAAATAGATAATATACATAAAATTCAATAATATATATAAAATATAATAAATAAATAGATAAACATACTTAAATATCTATATTTGTAGAATACATAAATAAATATATGTTTTGTTGTTACACTAAAGATAGGTAGTGATTTTTAACCAATTTTTTAAAAGTTGGTAGTGACTTAGCTTTATTGTTGTTTATAAATTTTTTCCTTCCCCTGTACTCTGTTAGTAGTCATGCCAACATTCACCCCCTTTTCATTGTGCTTCTGTATCCATCTACTCTCATTTCTAGCATTTAAAATCACTAATTTCAAATTGTAATTATCACAAAAATTAACATACATTTGCAATGGAAAATATTAAACAATGTATTTTTGTTATGACCCACACAACTCAAGAAAAGTCTAAGTCTTGCAAGGCCTTATATGCAGGGAGCATTCTGCTAGTACCAAAAATTTATTTATTACAAGTATCCAACAGTAAATCCATATATATAAAAATAAGGATAAAATATAATCTTAGCCAAACAAAGGGATTATTTAAACCAAGTACAGGTGTTGTATTTAACAGAGCTGTGTGTAATGATAAAAAATATAATTACCTATTCAACATAAAATTATGAACAAATTCAAAAAAAGCTATAGTAATATTGGAAACAAAAAATACTACTATATAGAAAATAAAAAGTGAATATAAAGAATAACTGAATAGAAAAGTATATTGGGATACCTAGTATGAGATAAAATTTAGAATAAGTGAGATAGACTCCATCTCTTAACATACTTTTTTTTACATTCTCCTCTATTAGCTGCTCTATCAATATGCCTGCATTAGCTATCTATCATATATTCCAATTCATTTTTCTTTTTACGTCCTACAACACTACACTTTACTACTGTTAAATTTAACATTTTTTTAGCCGCTTATCAAATATACCTAATGAAAAATTACTATATAAGAGATAAACAGCACAAAAAAAAATAGATGCAGTAGATTTGGATTTATACTGCTGATTTACTACCGCAACAACTTTGGAAGGAGAACCATCTTACATCTTAGTGTCACATACAGAATCAAACTTTAACAATATTTAATATAATCAATAATTCTATCAAAAATAACAAATTTAGAGAAATCTATATCTAATTGGAGTGTCTGTTTGTAATATTAAAATAACTACTTTTTACTAAGTGCATTTGGTTGTATACACACTACATATACCAAAACAATTGTTTTTTATATTTTGTCTGTCTGTTTCGGCTAGTCTCTAAAATGGCTGGACCGATTTTGACGGGACGTTCACTGGCAGATAGCTGATGTAACAAGGAGTAACTCAGGCTACTTTTATTTTAGAAAAAAAAAATAGTTTTAGAAAAAAATAATGTTTCTTTTATTCAACCAGTGGGCGGGAACGGCTAGTTATCTATATTTTTTACTCTTTTGCTTATAAAATGGAAATGTCTAGAGTGACTGATGAGAAAAACAGTTTTCCCAGTGTAAACCAAGAGATAACTTGTCTTTCTTATTGTGAGGTGGAAATGTTGCATGCACATTCTACCACATGGGACCCGTGGCGTTATAGTGTCCAACTCCCATGCGCCCCCAGTTTACACATCACTGGTATATCCATTAGAACCACCCCAATATTCCTCTACTACCCAGGGGGATGAATATTCATTCCTATCCGCATCAGACTGGTGAAAGAACTTATAAGTGAATAAAAAGAATTATAATTAATATTACACAATTTCATTTTCAGTTGGTAACAAAAACGATTGCCCATCAAGGAAAGTGGTTGTTACAGAGGATGCTCAGCGATTTGCCAACCAGATGAATATACCTCTGTTTGAAACAAGTGCAAAAGAGAACATCAATGTTGAAGAGATGTTCCTCACAATCACTAAAATGGCATGTGTTAATTTTTGATTTATTTATTATCTAGTTTTTAATATCTTCCTAAAATTTGTAATATTATGACCAAAGTATTGCCCTTGATTTGTAACCTGAGTTGGGAATGGAGTTCATTCTGAAAAGCCAGAAATTACTAAAATTCATTAATTGAAGATATGGGCTTGAATATGATGAGCTGAAAATATTTTATTTGTACTTTGATGTTTGTTGTGGTGTAGTGTGATACTCCCATAAAATGTGTCCCCACAGTTGACAAGGGGGATGCACATCGCCGGTATACCTACTAAAACCAATGTTCATTTACTGGTCAACACACAGCAAGAGGGATATGCATTCATGAGCTCCCCTGCCTGGATGGGCCTCAAAATGGAGCTAGAAGA
Source organism: Malacosoma neustria (assembly GCA_963693495.1). Lineage (NCBI taxonomy): Eukaryota > Metazoa > Arthropoda > Insecta > Lepidoptera > Lasiocampidae > Malacosoma > Malacosoma neustria. The sequence goes on from OY856392.1 coordinate 10,104,332, forward strand.
TGATATTGACCTGGAAATGACGTGAACTAGTTTCAACCTACAACAAATCACATAAATATCTAAAACTGCAATTTTACTGCATATTGTCATGTAGTAATGGAGATAACAATGTACATTAAATAATTGAATTGTGATAAAAACTGCTCTTTTACTTGCCTGGGAACATGATTCACCCACTAGTTTTATGGGTATTTTTCTGTTAGCCGGGTGCAAAGGGTAGGTATACTACGGACGCGGAGCAGGGAGAATTTCGTACAATGACCTCTTTACCTACTGACAATGGTCACAAACATTTTTGTATTAAGTGCGGTTTACATAAAATGTTTGGATGAGAAAAAAATTTACTAAATTATTATTATAATAAATTATTTATTTAGATTTTATATTATAACAGCTATAAAAACCGAGTTACAATTACTACCAGGCATGCCTTTTAAGTTTAGTCGTTATAAGAAAAAACACAACTAAAACCTTATAGTACTTTTTATTGTTTTTCAAAGTATTCACTTTTTCACATTTACGCGGGAGTGACAGAGACAGGTACGAAATTCTTCCTGCTCCGCATCCGTAGTATAGGTTAGATTATTTTTTACTTACTATTAGTTTCCGGGCCGCACCGGAGACAGAGCAAGGGAGAATATCTGTGTGTGGGGGAGGGTTGAAATGTACGCAAACGGGCGTCCGTGCGTTCCGATACAGACTGCTTGTAGGTTACGATTGCTTTTTTCTTATGACCACACCTGTATCTGTGTGGCTATTCACGCAATTAGTCACACATATAAGGATGGTCATATAAAATACAACCATAACACCTACAAGCAGCTTGTGTACTGAAACTGGTGTCCGTGCGTTCTGACAGAGGCTGTTTGTAGGTTACGGTTGTTTTTTTTAAGGCCACCTGTATCTGTGTGGCTATTCGCGCAGTTAGAATAATATTAATAATAATAAAATATAAACAAATATTGATTAATAGTAAGCAAAAAAAAATCTAACTACTCTTTTTAGAATAACCCACATGGTTAATCCCAAAATACAGTCTTATTACTTTGGATTATCCCATAGTTATCCCAAAATGTTATTAGGAATAGTCTTCTTAATAACATTTTGGAAAAACCATGTAGGCTATTTATGGAACAAATGATTAATCTCCATCAGGACCTGTCAAAGTGAACGGGCTAATACCGGTTGGGCGTCAAAATGGCTCTTGCAATAAACACAAATATTGAAAATCATGTGAAGTCAGAAGGCAAACAGTTTTAACACTGTGGTGGTCATTTACTGTAGATTAGTATTTATAAATAGAACTTGATAATTTTATGGAATCGGCTGTTGTATAGAATTTATTTATAAGTGACTTGAATTTATTTACTCTATTTGGAATATTTTATTTTTTTATAATTTTTACTTAAAAATAATGCCCTAGTCTTTGGCCTTGTCTATGTCTCCCTTATAGTGAACTAAGAATAATTATCATTCAAATAATATTAATTCATTATTGTTAATATTCAATATGGAATAAAAATCATATATATTTTTTAAATGACGACCTCGGTGGCGTAACGGATAACGCACTTCGGTACGTTTGCGGAGGTCACGGGTTCGATTCCCGTCTCGCGTCTGGGTGTTTATGTATAATATGTATTTATTTACAAAAAAAAAAAAAGTATATAAGTAGTATATCAGTTGTCTAGTTCCCATAACACAAGTGCTATGCTACTTAGTTTGGGACTAGATGGCGCTGTGTGAATTGTCACAAAATATTATTATTATTATATTATTAAATATATGATTTATAAACAATGATAGTTTTATGACCAGGTGTAAAATACATTGTATGAATAGGAATTAATAGAAAAATTGTACTGCTTCGAACATATTAAGTGGACAATTTGAAATTAGAAAGGTGTTTAACTCTCTTATTGTCTTATTTCAGGTACTAAGATCAAAGTTGGAAATGAAAGAGAGACAAAATGTGACAACAAACGACACAGTACACCTCAAAAAGGGTCATAAAACAAAGAAGAAATGTTGCTAGTGGTCACAATGTAATGCCACGGACTTTGCTTATGCAATGCTCAAGTTATAGCATGAAGTTGCACAACCCTAGATGAATATGTATGAAACTTGTTACACCAAAACCACAGATGAGTCATTCAAAGATATTTATATACTTGAAATTTGTTTTTATAAAGATGGATTGAACAAATAGTTTATTCAATTCATCTGTTACTTTCCTTAATTCAATATGCTATCTTTAGTTAGCAAAAGGATGGATAGATTGATTGTATAGACATTTTGTATTTCTGGGTATCTAATATATACTGCAACCTGTTGTCCATAAATTGAATGTAACTAGTGTTTAATTTACAATTATGAAATTATATTTTGTGTTTGTAATTTATGGCCATTTGAGTTTTCAAGGACCAAATCATTAGTTTTATAAATTTACAATCCCTTCTATTAATTATCATAAAAAATAATTTAAAATTCATATTTAATCAATATATTTTTAAATATATCTTAAGAAATAACCTTTGACCAGGAAAATATGTAAAGAGGATTTATATTGGGTGTAAATATTCCTAATTAGTAATTCCTAATGAGGAATGCTTATAGATATTTTTTCACTATTAAAACATTCAATTAATTTTAAATTACTTGAAGAGCATTTGGTCACAAAAATGCAATAAATTGCTTTGATATTAAATAGGCAATAAACCCAGTTACAATTTCATTTATTATTGTTGTCATGTTAGAAATTTAATAGTACATTTATTAATAATAAATTATACATCACAATTATGTGATGTACATGAAGGTATGTTTGAACATAACACATCTTCGCAAAGGGTAACAATGTTATTGAGAGCAATGTACAATATAATGGGATAATTGACTCCAAAAACTACATTAGAATAATGTGGATGCATAGTTAATTATGTATGAATGTATTTTATCATAAAGATTAATAATGTGATGGAGTGTGTTGTGTTGCATATTATAGGGTGTTGAAATTGATAATATCATTATATTATCCATGTATTAGCATTAATTGTGTTATAAGATCAACAAACATACATTTATTTTGTTATAGCAATATATATATATATATATATATATATTTTACCACCATCCCTGCATATATAAAATGTGAAACATGCGGTCGGTGCCTTGACAACTATTCCATATAGTGCTAAATTGGTGATATATTCATAAATTTTCTAAACATTTAATTGACTTGTTGAATGTTTATGTCATTTTCCTGTTGGTAAAATATATTGGTATATGTCATAAAATTTTCGTTTTACGCCTTTATAGTATTTATATGTTTCATATCCCCTTGCTTTTCCCATCCAATCCGACCTGCAACTTTTCGCAGCTCATCGGTCGATGGGGACGCGGTCTCCACTCTAAGATTCGTTTGCTTCAGCGTCCATCGGCCCTGCAACAAACGTGACTGTCCCACTGCTACTTCACTTTGCATATTTTGAGAGCTAGGTCACTTTGATTCTCTTATGGATATGTATTGTTTCAAAATGTATCCATAAGAGAAACACCCAGTATAACTCGCTATGTGATTTTAAATTTGTAAACTGGTCCCTCCGTCAGTGTTCTTCCCCCCATATAGATCATTACTGATAGGACATAACCAATTTCGGTTAATGCTATTTCTTAACACATTTTTTTTATTGCTGTAGGACAGGCTGACGGCCCGCTTAGAATTTCGCAGTTACCGTCGCCTATGGATGTTTGCAACACCAGTGGCATCGCGAACACGCTGCTGTCGCATGAGGGTACAGGAACTCTGGTCACTAATGCCGGATCACAACACAAGGTTATTATGGCGGCATACTTAAAACCAAATGTGGTCGCCATCCAGACGGGCTTGAGGCCCTACCACGTAGCTGGGGTGGGTTGTTTTGTCGCCTTTTACGACAGGCCGACCCCGGCCGCAGAGGTTAGTATTCTTTCTCCGCCCCTGCACGGATCAAACATTGTGATTCGGCATTCACCTAATAAGCTATTTTATATAATAATAGATTTAATTGTTTACATGTATTTGTTGATCTTATACGAAATAATATTTAATTTCCTTATCGATTTATATAGTCACAGATAATTGTGAGAGATATTAAAGTGATGAATCACATATTGATAAATTATTCTTATATTAACAAAAAGTATTATTATAATTTGAGACTAAATAATGTGATTCCAGCTGAACATAACATGTAATTAGTTTGAAGCAAGTTGCTGATCAACTTATGAATGAATCCATGGATTGATATCCAGATATGGATTTAGTATTTGTTTACTTTTATAGTCATATTTAAAATGTAACTGTAGTTGTATGCTATTTCCTTTTATTATATACAGTTGGTCGGTTAAATGATTTACACTGAAATAGTTTGAAATTTTCAAACAGTTATCAAAGTGGGATAACATCTATAGTGAGATCATTAAATATTTATAATTTTGTATAATTTAAAATATTGGCTAAATATACATGATGTTCCTTCAACATGAAAAAAGTAAGCAAGTTTGTGATCTTATAAAAAAATGAGTAGGCAATGTTTTTTACATTTATTTTGTCATTTGCCTTTGGGTCTTAACGTTGAGGACTAAACTAACATAATTATCTTACCGGACATATTTATTCAAGTAAATATTAGTTCAAATAAAAAAAAAACATAAAACTTAAAAAATAAAATAATTTAGAGAAAATGTCTATATTAATATTTCTTGAGAAAAATATGAAATCCTTTGATTATATCATAGGGTTAATTTTTTATTTAATAAATAAATATATAAGTTATGCTAGTTTAGTAATCAACGAACTATGTATGAATGTATTTTATTAACTTAACTTTTGGATAGCACCTGGACATATCTTAGTTATCTCGATGTAGATGCGCTCAATATTATTAGTATTTGGAGCTACATTGGACACCATGATGATGAGCATTTACCAGTTTTTCTGAGTAAAAATTTAGTCATTGAGTCTCTTTTAACTAATAGTATCTATAATCATAACAAACAAAATAAAAACAGAAATTGGCCCAATGGTTTTGTGATGTGTACCTAAAAAACCAACCATTATAAATTATCAATATAAATAAAAACATTGAAAAATGTAAAATTCAATATAACACCGCACAAAGAAGAGACCACAAATATAGGAAACACTAATGTCTTTTATGTCGTTCTCCATTTCCGTTTCATCAAGTTTCAGATCACAACGATGCTAAAGAAGTTTTCACTTCAAAAATCGCTTCTTTGGAAAAAATAGACGTCTCGAATGGGTTAATAATACAACTACAAAACTTGATAATTAATTTGTGTGTTCTTCAACCATCAAATTTAATAGTGTTTAGCAAAATGTATTAGTGTTTATCTTATGAGTTACAAAATATTTGTGTTTTTACCATACCGATTTGAAAAACAAAATACCAAAATCATTTAAACGTTTTTAAAATTAAATTATTTGAATTGTCTAGTCTATATATGGATTTAGTCTAACCGACCCTAATTACGGCCCTGTAATTTTCATACCTTTACTGGTTGCATTTATTGCTATAGAAACATAGTTAAATTCTTATATGAGATTAATATTGGCATTTTAAATTAATTTTTCTTGAATACCATTCCTTACACTATATAACACATTCATGCGGACTTCATATTATTTATATGCATGATTTTGTCTCACTCAGTACTGTCAGTACTCATTTTAATTTTAAGAAAAATTGTTCATAGGTACCGGCATTTTATTTGTTTTAAAAAATGTAAATAGATTATATATTTTGCCCATAATATATTACTTGTTTCATTTTCCCGCTATATATGTATATTGAAACTTCTCTACCAAATTTATTTAATTAGATGAAATATATTGTGCTTCTATTAAGCATGATTTTCGTAAAACAGGAACTGATGTTGATATGTAACACTATAATTATTCATTTCCTTAATGTTGTTAAACTAGTTTTTTTAAAGCGGTCCACTTAATAATAATTTATTTCAGAATCAGTAAAAGTTACCAAATTAGGAATGTGATTAAACATAATAATAAAACAAAATTAATATTAATAAATTACAAAATTTAATTTTAAATTTTAATTATTAATATTAAACAGTTGCTCATCGTTAACACTGTCGCCAGCGTCAGGTACTGGAACCTGGATCATTTATGCCGGAACATGACAAGGTTATTATGGCGGCATACTATAAGTATTTGGTTGGTCTAAAGACCAAGGTGGTTGCTATTCAGATGAACTTGAAGAAGTGTTAGGACTTCAAGGTCGTCTAGCCTAGCTATGGTTGTTTTATCTTCTTTTATGACAGGCCGTTCACGGTCGCAGACGTCAGGCATATCATGTTATATGCTGCGGAGATGAGCATGTTGAGATGGATGTGTGGAGTTCCTAAAATAGATAAAATTAGAAATGACTATAGTAGAGGAAGTGTGAAATTAGCGCCAGTTATTAAAAACAAAAGTAATAGACTAGCGTAGTTTGGCCTACTATGTAAGGAAGTATGCCATATACCAAGGAAAATTATAGAAATGAGAGTGGATGGATACAGGAGTAGAGGTAGACCAAAAAAAGATGGATGAATTGCATAAAAAATGATATGGAAAAAAAGGGTGTGAATGTTGTGATGACTGCGAGGAGAGTGGAAGAAGAGAACATATTGTGCCGACCCAATATAATGTGGGATAAGTGCAGGAAGAAGAAGAAGTATATCATAATACTGATCTTTATTATATTCCATGTAACTGTATCATTCATAAATGCCTTCCACTGAACAAGTTTAAAACGTAAGGCCGTAACGTTTCACAAATAGAATTTCGCCATATTGTGGAAAATAATATACTATTTTATTTACAAAGACTAATTAATACATAGTTTAAAAATAAGCTATCGTAAATTATGATAGCTTTCATCAGTTAACAATTATAGTACGTTTTGTGTAATATTTAATGGCCATCCCATATATTAAGCTTTGTAATAACGGAAAGAAGAATAATAACTTTAATATACAAAGAACATAAAAAAGATGAAAATTGAGATATCAATAAAGTACAAAACGTTTTGTAAAATTAAAAACAATTAGTATGTCTAATAAATTTATCTGTATCAATTCTTACTTGACATTAGCCAAATGTAAAAATCCTGACATGTCACCATGGGTTAAAAATTATCACGTATGACAGACATGACAGTGACATTTTGGAATTTTGTACTTTGTATCTAATTCAGATTCAGATCGAACTCGACAGAAAATTAATTTTCTGATTTTATAACAACTTACCAAAATGTCTTTTTGGTCAACGTTAAATCGCAATGTTTTCAAGCGAACTTCTACTTTTGCAGTTGCAATTGCTGGAGGCACATTCTTCTTCGAAAGAGCTTTTGATGTAGCCTCAGTTGCAATCTTCGAATCTATTAACAAGGGTGTAAGTATTTTGTTATATAATTTTCTCTAACCTTTAATTTTGCTACAATATTACTTCTGAAAATTTATGAAAGAAAATCTTACAATTTCGATAATAATTTTCGAATGATGTTTACCTGATTAACTTTACTGTAATTTTTTTTTTAAATAAATTGATTGAACATTTAGTGGAGACCATTTTCACGCGAGTGGTTTTAAAACAATATGAATTACTGTATCTTATAATTTCATACATGATGTATGAAAATAATAGAATTTGACTACTACCTTTTCTCCTTTTGGATGGGTACTGTACTGTTTTTCTCCTTTTAGGCATGGGCTTAAAAGCTGGGGGTTTTCTCTGCAAAAGCTAATTAATAAACCTATACTATTTTTCTTTTTCAGAAACTATGGAAGGACATCAAACACAAGTATGAAAACTAAAGAACATGATGGAAAAAGTTATTAGTTAATTGTAAATTTAATTAAATTATGTTATGATAAATATTTTGTGCTTTTTAATTAGAAGTTTTGTATTGCATTTCACAAGTAATGTAGTCTGAATTAGAATGCTGGTCATATACAAGTTTGTTTATGGAATTAAATATGTGGAAGAATTAAATCAAAAAATTTCTCACAGCAAGTGTAATCAGTCACAACATAAGCTTTATTTTGAATGTAATTTTGATGGTCGAAAGTATATTGAATAGACATGACAAACAGTACACATACCTGAATAGTAGGATCATTTACTTTAGGACATTTCAATATTTTATGTTAAAATTATTTCAACCACCCAGGGTGTGTGAAACTTGTCAGTGTGTGTTGCTATTACAACACTAAGGGCTTCACAATATGTCCACAATATCATACTTTTTGTCTTACATTACAATCAACCTTTGCATATAATATAAAACATAGATACATATTTTATACCTTTACATAGATAGGCATAAAAAAATTGTTTACACACTAACTCGACCTGTATGTATCTATGAAATGGAATTTTTAGACTATTTTTACCCACTTTAAACAAAAGAATTCGAAATTTTTGTCAAGACAATACACGAATTTAATAATTTTGTTCCATAGTCCTTAACAGGATCCTCAAGATTAACACTCTTTTCCTTTTGCCGGAAGATGGCTTTAAATTAATAAAAACATTTACCGATTGGGAATTGACAACAAATAAATTATAGTTTAAAAAACTAGAAAACACGCTTTTATAGTTAATCAAAATAAAAAATTATTCTTAACATTAGAATAAAATTACTGATGAGAAAATTAATGTCACTGTTCTAAAAAGGGTGTGGTTTCATCCTGAAATTTAATTAGTTTAAAAATATCTTGCAAAGATCCCCATGCTTTTAGTAGAAACAGTGACATTAATTTTCTCATTAGTAATTTTATTCTTATGTTAAGAATCATTTTTTAGTTTGAATTAATTATTTGTTCTATAAACAAGAAGTAAATAATAATGAGACATATTTTTGTCAAACATTTATTAACATTAATGACTTGTCTACAATTTCATTAATATAAAACATTAAATATATGCAGAAATTAAATACTTAATTTAAAACATCTAACATAATGTTAACAGTAACAAATCACTTTGTGGTTAATTTTAAAAATATACACTCACACTTTAAATAAATATTTTACATAAATAAATACTAAAAAATTGTAATCACAGATAAATTGAATTTTTGGCTCAAAATCTATATAGTCATTTTACAAACTATCAACATATCCCAGCTTGGCTTGGGTAGAAAATAATAGCATATGCTACTTGCTACTAGAACAGTTTTTACATTGATGAACAAAAAAATTATCAGGAAGCTTTTGAGTTTCCATCCATAACATTTTTATTTTATAAGATTCATACAGACTTACTTTTACAACAGTCAGATATAGGTAACTTAAAAAAATTACCCGAAATTTAAAACAACAGTTCAGTCAAAATAAGTCCGACGGCCCACCCAGAATTTAGCAGTTACCGTCGCCTATGGGTGGTGTGGGCCAGTGGGATAGCGAACAAGCTGCTGTCCTATAAGGGTACAGGAACTTGGGTCACTAATGCCGGAACACAAAGTTATTATGGCGGCATACTTAAGACCAAAGGTGATTGCCATCCAGACGGACTTGAGGCCCTACCACGTAAAGATTTAAGATTAGCCAAAATGGACAACAAATAATATCAATTTTTCCCATGCATCAAACGGTGTGCAGTTCGTGTTGTCGACGATCCCATATTCACAGACGGCCTAGACACTTGGACTTCGGAGATACTGCGTATTCTACCGTCTGTACAACGGGGAGTGTTCTGAGGAGCTATTTAGAATGGTACCCTCGTGGCCTTTCTACCACCGCACTGCCCGCCATCGGCTGGGTGTTCATCCCCATTTCTTGGAGCCTCTTCTTTCTTGTACGAAACGGTTCTCAAGAACATTCATGTTGCGTACCCTCAGGATTTGGAATGAGCTTTCGGCTAAGGTTTTCTCAGCGCGGTACGATATGGCTTTTTTTTTAAAAAAAAGGCGTTATAAAATTTCTTTGAGACCGGCAGCGCGTTGGTAATGCCTCTGGTGTTGTAAACGTCCATAGGCGACGGTGACCACCTACCAGGGTGGGGCGTTTCCTTGTCTACTAGCTATGAAAATATGTTAATACTCCCAAAAACCTTTGCACATACAGAAGTGGCATTAAGTTATTATACATTTCTTTTATAAATTTAATGAGTAAGCTTGAATTTTAATATAGGCATTATTCATTATTCGATTTGTGTATAAATAACGTTATATCTCTGTCTCACATAAAGTTGAAATGTTTTATTGATTCACCATTGATTGATCAGCCAATGATTTAAAAAATATTAAAACTCAAACAGACCACACAATACAGGATTCATACAGTCAGGCCTCTGATATTTTCTACAATTTTAGAGAGTATATAATAACTATTATTATTATTTATATTACTTTAAGAGGACTTCCCAGCCTTATGCCGAGAGTGTTCCTCGTCTTGTAGGGCATCTGCGGAGGACGAGGTGGTCAACGCCCTGGGTTGCGTTACTCGCGGGGTCGCGTGCAAATTAATGTCAAACTGAAACTCGTCCGCTAGCATCGTGATTATATCCACTAGCAACGATTGGGGGAGACTCTTGATCGCCTCCTGGTGGGCCACCTGTAAGATAATATTTGTGATAGTAATTACTTTTACTAATTTCGTTTATAGCGAAAAGTGGTCTATTCCACAACATTTAGTCACAGTCAAGCCGAACTAAAGCACCTTTGTAACAAGCAGACTAGAGTGGTCCTTAGCAGGGGTGTTTTCGAATTTCTTTGATCCTAGGGGCTTAAACTTCCTTAAAATTCCGAATTAATAAAAAAAAATCTGTAAAAATTTGTGCTCTTAATATTAACTCTAGTCCGCATTCCAACCTAAGTTTCTTGCGTGTATCGTCCTAAAACATTAATTTCAAAAATTAAGATAAATTATCATTAATCAAATTTGTTGGATATTGTGATCATAGCGAAGGTAATATTTTTCTTATAATGTCTGCTTCAGACACACATTCTTCATTTTTGAGGTGAAAATTCTACATGCACAGCCTATCGTTTAGGACTAGCGGCTGGGTAGTGTGGAATTTCCGTGCAATACACCCTTGCGCCCCCGCAGTTGACAAGGGGATGCAATGAAACTACTGTAGTATTTCTTTACTCTCCAATGCTAGTGGGATGGAATATGATTTTTATCCGTGCAGGGGCGGAGAAATAATACTAACCTTTGTGGCCGGGGTCGGCCTGTCATAAAAGGCGGCAAAACAACCCACCCTAGCTACGTGGTAGGGCCTCAAGCCCGTCTGGATGGCGACCACCTTTGGTCTTAAGTATGCCGCCATAATAACCTTGTGTTGTGTTCCGGCATTAGTGACCCAAGTACCTGTACCTTTATGGGACAGCAGCGTGTTCGCGATGCCACTGGCGTTGCAAACACCTATAGGCGACGGTAACTGATAAATCCTAAGCGGGCCGTCAGCCTGTCTGCTGTCCTACAGCAATAAAAAAAAAAATGTTTTCGTTCTGGAAGACCCCACCGAGAACAGACAGTATTTCTGCTATGCTTGTCCAAAGCAGCCTGGCAGCTTACACATACCATAAATCAGGCCGTGCAGGTTTTCTAGCCTTTTTTTAAAAATTTCTATATAATATTACTCACTTTTTTGGAGTTTACTCCTTATGAATCGATTTTCATATATAAGGCGCCCGGTATGAGAAAAATGTGAGGAGTAAAATCTACTGATGAACGTCCTCGTTACGTTTTTGGTGCGCAACTTTCTAATTTAGGACACATTCGAGCTCCGGCGAGCGCTACGTACAGACGTGTCTACGTTCCGTCCCCTGCCGACGCACGACTTAACGCTGCCGACCACTTGACCTTGGCATTTTTGTATCAAGATTAACGTCTTATTGGTATAATATTTGGAGTTTACTCCTTAAGAAACGATTTTCTTATTTTTATATAATCTACACAATAATATTTTTTAATTATAGTATTCACTTGAATTGAAGTTAGGAATACTGGCCCACTAACATACAGTATTCACTAGTTCGGGGACCAGTGCGATCTTCTTTGGACAATTACTTGGCGTTTGCCCAAGTATATGAATGGTTGTGCTGACATATGTGTCTTTTATGAATAAAGTTTGTATTTTATGTTTAAAGTAGCCGATACCCGCGACCTTCGTCCGCGTTTATTGATATTTTAACAAGTTTTCGTCAAGAGGCAGAAGAGAAGGGATTTTCCCTGCCATACGCATGCGCGCTACACCGCTTGCCCCACTTCTCCGCGGCAAGAAAACACATGTTTCTTAAAACTTTAATAACTTAATATTAAATGAAGATATCGCAATATTTTTTTAGATAAAGGTCAAGTGTATATGAAGTAAAACTTGGAAAATTTAATTGAAATCTATCAAGTAGTTTTGCCGTGATGCGCACACAATTGCAGACCTTTATCATTTTATTTATATAGATAAATAAATAAATCTGTATATTGTGCATACAAGACGTATTGTCTAAGAGTAAATGCCACAATAGGGTATGGAATCTGGGTGTATTTGATAACAGACTCTAACGCTACGCTACCATGATTTTACTGTCCTTCGTGATCTCCGTAGAGCAAGGCCTAGCACTGCAACATAATGACAGATAAAGCTAGAGGACCATATCTATAAAACACGCCTTCTTACCAATTCGAAATGGTGGACGATCATCTTGAGGGCGTATTCTTTGATGTCGGCTGCTCGCATCCTGTCCGCCGCCTGCAGTATGGCGATCACGTTCTCCGACGTCACGTTACTTTGCAAGTTGTGTTTGCAGAACACCTGCAGACGGTTATTTGTAAAACCTATATAACAGAGTATAATAATTAATTTAAAAAAGTTTACTTTAAATAAAAGTTTTGTACATTATGTTAAAATTGTACAACATAATTTTTTTTATACAAATGATAGACACATACCAGAAAAAACTACTGCATCACAAACATTTCGTCCTCCGTGGATATCGAGACCATAGAAAACGACCGTAATAGACTACTTGTGTAGACAATGAGCATACCATGTCGTCAGAACGTTATTTTATTGTTCGGTCTTTGCCTAGATTTAGGTACAAAATTATTGTTCAACCAATTTTCGGCGACTACCTTCATGTCTGTTTGAAGATAACTGCTTGTTTGCACCGTGCGCGAAGAACAAGCACTTTCATAGACTCCTTATATTATTGGCAAGAGAGACGCCGTGCGTGTTTTTACTGCAAGCTGCACCTGAGCTGCTCCAGACCGAGGAGATCGCGAGGTTGGTGGAGTTTTAGTACCTTATCTATGTGGTGACCAATGCAAGAGAAAATTATACAGTTCACGCTTTATTAAACCAGCGTTCAGTGACACTAGTCATTGAGAGAACTCGATAATTATAAAATTTTGATGTACTTTTATAACTGAAATTTTGAGATTCTTTTATAGTTCGTGGATCAAACTTGTATTATGGGTAGTAATATAATGTCCTTAAACAGGATATTGAAAAATTACCAACTTTAACCTGATTGAGTAACTAAAATATCTAGTAAAAAGTATCTAGAGATTTTATGTATATATTTAGTAGAAATATGTAAGTAGCAAGAATAATAAAACTATTAGACTCACCATAGTAAATAGGCGCCTGGAATAAATACAAGGAATCTTCAGTAGGCATGTTCGTGTCTCCGAAGTAAATGTACCTGAGAAGGGAATCGAACGCCGATTCCGATGGCACTGTGTCGCAAATTTGAATCTAAAAATTGTCTCTTAGAATAAGTTTACAATCAAAACGCAGTTCACTGCACGGTCATAAAGGAGTATGAAATTGACAAAAATAATAAGACATCTATTTCAATATTTAGCATAATTAATGTTGAAAACATTATTTAATCGTCTATGCTTCGCCGTTGCATTTGAACCTTTCACTTCAAAAGCCTGACCTTATGGCCATAGAGAAAAACTTCGATGATCGATGACTTTCGTGATTTACGAATTTTGTACTTTTACTTGGCCAAAAAGGGACAAGAAAAATTTGGAATGAATGTGCCTTAATTTAATTTTGATAGGAGCGAACACCGTCAGATTCCGATAACCGAACGGTGAGCTTTTATCGCTATCTGTAGACTAGTAAAAGTAGTCATAATTTTTTTCCCTTTTACAAATCAGTAGTAGGGTAGCCCTACTCTTCGCCAGCCGTAACCACACGACCTAAATAAAATACAGCTCATGATCTGGAATATACACGCTCAACATTAAAGTGTAGACAATTAGTCTGCTCTAATCATTGCGATCCTAAGTTCGCCATTGGCAAGTTATATAAAAAATACTCACATTAACAATATTATCCTGCGGTGAGAAGGATCTAAACATGGCTTCGAAGTAGGCTGCGCGCGCGGCCAGCACCGACCTGTGCGCAGGCCTAGAGGCGGACGCCACGCGTAGGCGCACATCCGACAACTCTTCGCAACCTCCACTGCACAGCACTGACATATCTTGCTCGAGCGTTGTGCCTTAACAAATAAATAGAAGGCCATTTCATTTCAATTCATACACGATTTATTTGAATGAAAGAAACACACTTTATTGCATACATATACTTGATGTCGTACAGATTGATATGCGTGCCAATGGATAGTCAATCCGTTGTCAACCAGAGATGCCGAAGACCGTGCGAAGTGTAGAAGAAAATTCGGAAAGCGGAGCCCGAGAACCTATGCGAATGACTGGGTTACAACCCAGGACCGGGACTTAACACTGAGATAAGAAATAGAATACCTTATGGCAATGGGCGGTCTTATCGCTTAAGACGATCTCTTCCTGGCAACCCGCTGTCTGTTGTATCTTCTAATGTTAGAATTATTTGTTAGTTTGTTTAGGCGAAGACCTCTTACTTCTCCGTCCACGCTTCTTTGTCTTTTCCTAGTGACAACCAGTTATGTCCTGCATTGACTGTAATATCATCAGCCTACCGTGTCTTTCTACCAACATGTTATTTCAAGTGGTTCTTTCCATTTGGTGATGTTTATGGTCCACCTATCGTCTACTGACCTTGAAAAGTGGCCTTGCCCATTTTAGTCTCAAAGCCTTAATACAATACTTTATTTAATAAATTATTATTAACCCCCGACTAGGATAGTCTACATCGAAATTGCTTATTTTGTTTAAACGAAATAAATATATAAATTTTAATATATGAAATAAAGCTATACCTATAATCTCTTCGTCACATTCGTGGTGCGCTTGCGTGGTATTGGTTTGTTTGGGCGTCGGCTGCTGCCTTCGCCTTATTATCTCCACCATTAAACATTGTTCCACTTGCTCGAACTCAGGGCACATAACTATTGGCGTGAAGTTGTAGTCTTTCACCACAAAACTGTACAAAGAATTGACTTTTTTAAAAATCTGGCTGGAAGGACCAAAATGTATGAAAGACAGCAGACAGGCTGACGACCAACTTAATAGTAATCATTTACCGTCGCCTGTGGATGTTTGCAATGCTAAGAGCACCATGAAGCTTATTATGAAGGCATACTTGTAGACCAAGAGTGCCATCCAGACAGACTTGGGGCCCTATCACGTAGCTAGGGTTATTTTTTCACTTTTCACGACAGGCCAACCCCAGCCGCAAGTTACTCCAGCCCTGCACGAAGAGAAATTTTAGTTCTAAGCTCAAAGATAAATAACAGAAATGTATGTGACTATATTTAGTCATATCAGGGGGAATATCGTCTGTACCCCTCCCAATCCTAAAAGAGAACACTACCCTTTCTTCGCAGCCTGAGTGGAAAGTGCATACTTAGGAAAATGATGGGGTCACTCTATTCTTTTTTCTAACCGGCATAACATGGCTAATAAATAACTATATGTTTTTATGTAAATTAATTTAAATACTCGTATAAAAATCCGAGAAACAATAGTTAGAATCGACAACAACTAGGCGTGGCTAGTACGTCTACAAAGTAGTCTCGACGGGCTTAACTTCTCAGTTACTCACTTACTTTGAGTAAAACGCGAATGCCTCGTAGAACAGTCGTTGACGAACTTTATCACCGAGCGTTGTTTAGCTTGAGCTAAAAATGCTAAAATGTTCAGCAATTACACTTGGGATGTATAGAACGCTATGAGTGTTGGCGGGATACCTTTCAGTACTTCAAAATAAAGGTAGCACTTTTAGTATTATTGTGTGTTCTGTGGTCAAATCTAATGTTTCAAACCGTCACCTACCGTAAGCAATATTCCTTGATACAATGCAAATTGGCATGATGGGCAGCGTGTAGAGCTGGCAAAACATTACTGAAGCATAAATTCGCTTTCAGAAATCTCGCGCATAACCCGCGGAGGCGAGGAATGTTCAACTTCAAGGCCAGTCGGAGTACTTCCATCACCAGCAGGAATGTTGCAGAAGATGCCGGATTTTCATCTAAAGTAACAGCAGTTGCCAATATTATTATTTACTAGGTTTTTATATCGCTACAAGGTCTGTTCGCGAGTACCAGAAGGAGGCTAAATTAAACTAAGAGAAATTACACCGAAGTATTACTAAAGGAAGCTGTATTAGTAAATACTGTATTAGTCAGACGAACAAAAGTGGGCGGGGCCTACGCC
The DNA here is from genome assembly GCA_963693495.1 of Malacosoma neustria. Taxonomy (NCBI): domain Eukaryota; kingdom Metazoa; phylum Arthropoda; class Insecta; order Lepidoptera; family Lasiocampidae; genus Malacosoma; species Malacosoma neustria. The sequence goes on from OY856392.1 coordinate 10,120,955, forward strand.
TGACCGACATTTGGCCAACCAATCACGACGTTCAAGCAGTATAATATACCGATGTGCGCTACATGTGAGACAACCGCATTCACAAAATTAGCGTTGACCTTTCCACCACTTAATACCATTGGGATAGTTTTTATATCCGCAATAGCATTACATATACCCGCAAATTATTTACTAGCCACTTTTTGATTTTACGTCACGTTTTTGGACTTAGCCGGCAATGTTTTCTTTATCATTCGGATCTTATACGCCGTGGTGTTCAAACTCCCACTTCAGATAGAATTTATCAGTACATTGTGGTGATATAAATTACAAACAACAGGAAGGAATTATTTTAAATCAAAAAACACGATTTATAACAACATAGTATTGATTTTATTGATATTTGAAATAAGCAGGTTTCATCAAAGCTTTTTAAAATGATTACAAACGATTTACTCAAGACAATCTACAATAGATAGATGAATATATCTGATCCATCACTTGTTTGTTGGTATACCGAGATTACTAATAATACATATATGGTAATTCAAAAAACATCGTCGAAAATAGTTTCATTAAATGAGCTTGGAGAGATTCAAACCAAATAATTTAGAACGCGTTTTCTTGTATCCATTGTATAATCGACGCTTGCTAAGTAACCTTTATTAAACAACATTGGGTTAACTTTCCAGGAAAGTGATTTGAAGTTGTAATATTTAGAAAAGAAGAATAATAAATAACTCATCTAATTGTAGAAAAAATTGGTACTTAACGGGCTAATATGTTTGTTCTACGTTCTACGTTTGTTCCATAGGACGAGCTTCTGCTCAGTTTGGACTCCTGTCTCCCTCTACTTCATTGAGCTACTGATAGTACTTTTATAACACACTTTCTACCTGTTGCACTTTTATATGTATGGATTGTCTTGTAATGTTTTGGGAGAAAATAAAGAATTTTTTCATTTCATTTCATTCTAACAAATCAATTCCTTTCTTTCTTCTGAATTATATGTGTATGTAATAAAATAGGAAGAAAACATGGAAATAAAGTTAAATACCTGTAACTTGGCCTTCTTCTGTTTCTAGGATGCGTGTATTAAACAATAGTTTTAAAATTTTACTCTATAAACAACAGTCTTCAAAAAATGATAACAAGTAAAAATATAGTGTGTTTAACACATCTTTGAACTTTAGTGAGGGTAGTTTTTAATATTTAACAAATAATTTATCAAAGACAATTGTGATACTTATGAGAAAACTGCTACCAAAAGTGACCTTCTCATTTAAGAATGAACAAAAGCAAACTCTGGGTTCTTATACTCCTTATGCAGGGGGAGTTTGAGGCCCCCGGTGGCGAGGAGTTGGCCGTGGCATAGGCGGACATGCTCCGGCACGCCCGCCTGTGAGAAGCGGACCATCAAGACGAAGCGCTAGCGTATTAAAATTAGCAAAGAAAGTAATTTTCATGAAGAGTGAGAAAATATTAAATCACAACTACCCTCAACATCTAAATTAAATAAATATATAAAAAATACCTTTCTCAGTTGGATCAATCCTATCCGTGTAGATATAATCGAGAACCATGTTGAACACTTCCGGTGTGGCTTCGGGCAGTTTAATCTTCAACTGAGGCTGAGCTTTGTACGAGCACACTTCTGTCTCTTGCACTTCGCCTGAAGCTATTTTGTTTGCTAAATCTTCGCGTGCTTCCCTAAAATTTCATAAACATATAATTTGCGAAGAGAGTATTTCGCAGAGTATAAATAATCCACCTTTCGTTAGAAATAAGTAGAAATAAGTTTGATGCTTTGCAAGGAATGTCTTCACAGCACAGAGCGTTTAAATTTGCTATTGCAATAGTAAAGATAGATTACAACTTCTTACAAAAGAACTTCTAGAAATACATTATTATTTCTTATTACAAAGGTTTTATTTGGTTTGCATCATGACATGTCGGAACCCATGGAAATTTTGAATTTCGACGACCTCCGTCGAGCAACAGTTTCCACGAGTTGAGACGTTTGCAAGGGGGCATAGGTTCGATTCCTGTCTCAAGTCTGGTTGTTTATGTATCATATAATATAAATATTATTTATTTACAAATGAAAATTATATAAGTTATCTACTACCTATAACATAAATGTTTTGCAGATTACTACGGACTTAGGTTTCGAACTTCTTGTTAAGTCGAAGTTTTTTGCATTTCCCTTGACATTCCAGATATTGAGATGCTACTGTATATTTATTTATTAAAATTATTAGCTGTACTCACTTAATTTTAGCCCTCAAATACTGCGACCTTGCAGCTAGCATGGCCTGGTGGGCAACAATAGGC